>CM022473.1:2451336-2511319 GCA_011952105.1 Coreoperca whiteheadi | reverse complement strand
GATGTTCTACCATTAGTTAGTACGTCTTTTGTAGATTTGATCAATTTGTCTTTACTGACAGGTTATGTACCACAGTCTTTTAAAGTAGCTGTTATTAAACCTCTCCTTAAAAAGCCCACCACCAAAAACTGTTGCTAATCAGTTATGTGACTTTCTAAATAACAATAGTATATTTGAGGATTTCCAGTCAGGTTTTAGAGTGCATCATAGCACAGAAACAGCACTGGTGAAAATGACAAATTACCTTTTAATTGCATCAGACAATGGACTTGTCTCTGTACTTGTCTTGCTAGATTTTAGTGCTGCATTCGATACCATTGACCATCAAATTCTATTACAGAGACTGGAACATTTAATTGGAATTAAAGCAACCGCGTTAAGCTGGTTTAAATCCTATCTATCAGACCGATCTCAGTTTGTTTATGTTAACGATGAATCATCTGAGCACACCAAAGTTAGTCACGGAGTTCCGCAAGGTTCTGTGCTTGGACCACTTCTATTTACTTTATATATGCTTCCTTTGGGCAATATTATTAGAAAGCATTCCATAAAGTTTCATTGTTATGCAGATGATACCCAGTTATATTTATCGATTAAGCCGGATGAAACTGATCAGTTAGTTAAACTTCAATCATGCCTTAAGGACATAAAAACCTGGATGACCGGAAATTTTCTGATGTTAAACTCGGACAAAACTGAAGTTATTGTACTTGGCCCCGAACGCCTCCGAGACTCACTGTCGGCAGATATAATTGCTCTAGAGGGCACTGCCCTGGCCTCCAGCACCTCTGTGAGGAACCTCGGAGTTATCTTTGATCAGGATCTATCCTTCAACTCCCACATGAAGCAAACCTCACGGACTGCCTTTTTTCACCTACGTAACATTGCAAAAATCAGGCACTTCCTGTCTCGAAATGATGCAGAAAAATTAATCCATGCATTTGTTACTTCAAGGCTGGATTACTGCAATTCCATATTATCAGGCAGCCCGAAAAAGTCCCTTAAGATTCTCCAGTTGATTCAGAACGCTGCAGCACGTGTACTGACAGGAACTAGGAAAAGAGATCATATTTCTCCAATATTATCTTCTCTGCACTGGCTCCCTGTGAAATCCAGAATAGAATTTAAAATCCTTCTCCTCACCTATAAAGCTCTTAATGGTCAGGCACCGTCGTATCTTACAGAGCTCATAGTGCCTTATTACCCCACTAGAACACTGCGCTCTCAGAATGCAGGGTTACTTGTGGTTCCTAGAGTCTCCAAAAGTAGAATGGGAGCCAGAGCCTTTAGCTATCAAGTTCCTCTCCTGTGGAATCAGATCCCAGTTCGGGTTTGGGAGGCAGACACCATCTCCACATTTAAGAGTAGGCTAAAGACTTTCAGGTGAGTCCTGAACCATCCCTTAGTTATGCTGCTACAGGCCTAGACTGCCACTACCATTAATTTGGAATTTGCATTCTGCCTCTCCCTCTCTCTCTCTCAATCCAACATGGCAGCGGCGGATGGCTGCCCACCACTGAACACTGCATTTGCATTTTTATTTTTACATGTCCATAAAATTGACTAAGCAGAGAGTGCCTAGCCTCTGGAAACACAGCACTGTTGTTCCCATTGCCCCAGAGAGCAACCCCGGGGAGGGAGATGAGTTCATGCTGGGTGGCATCCACTGCCCTCCAGACGGAAGTGTTGATAAAAGCACGTATTCTGAAACGAGATGTTCATGTGTTAGACCTGTGACAGCTGGCATATGGGCCAGGGTGGAGACTGGTCTTTGCAGAACATATATCAGTGTATTTAGTGTATCTGAGTGGAGCAAGTTCATAGCCAGAATGGCAAAATGACAGTGCATATGTTGTTGATAACTTTGTGTTCTTCCTTAAGGAGCTTTAAGACATGGCAGTTTAAAGATTACAACGGGCTTCCAAAGCCCCTGTAATACAAGGAAAGGAAATTGAATTGGCAGACAGCTGAAGAAGAGCAGATTGTTTTTTAAAGACAAGTACAGATGCAGCCAACCTGAGGGTTTGCATTTCTTGCAGAAGATGAACGCCATTTACCACGTCTAGTTACATTATTACTTTTTTACATTTTTAATTTTTTTTTTCCCACAGTTTTATTGAATCTGTTTCCAGATGTTGTGCCCAGGCCTGGTTTGACAGCTTGAGATGAAGCAAAATAGCCACTGAGGTTACCAGCAGGGCGGAGGAGACTTGCCCTGAAAGACTGAAAACCAGCGTTAGCGACTCATTTCTGAATTGTATTTAAAATGCTGCTTTAAATTGTGTTCAGGGCGGCTGTGGCGTGGTGGAAGAGCGGTTCGTCCACCAATCGGAAGGTCGGAGGTTTTACCCCAGCTTCCCCCAGCCCATGTGTCGAAGTGTTCTTGAGCAAGATACTGAACCCCAACTTGCTCCAGAGGCTGTGCCTTCGCGGTGAAAGTGTGTGTGAACAATTAGTTTAATCTGCACTGATGGGCATCAGCGTATGAATGTGCGGTATAGGTAAATGGGATTTGTAGTGTGAAGGCGCTTTGACTAGTCGGACGACTAGAAAGGTGCTATACAAGTACAGTCCATTTGCATTTACCATAAGGAAAGAAGGGACCATGTCATTAATAATTGGAATAATTAGAATTACTATTGTACATGAAGGATCAGTAATTAAAACAGGCCTGCATCCTTAGAGAGCTTTCGTATTGTGGTCACAATTTCAAACAGAAGAGTAAATCAGTGAAAAGACTTTGGGAACACAGTCTGTTGATAACAGTTTGGTGATAACACCTGCTAAATAAAGATAGTGTGAAAATTCTTCTCAAAACCACATGTAGGCCTACTTTTTCCATTTGACCTTTTTTGAATGATCAACGTTCCATATCAAACCGCCCCTGTTAGCACTTAAAATAAGTGCTGGTGTCAGAATGAATTTGGTGTTTGTTTGTTTGTTTGCTTGCTTACCATGACCACATGCCTCTATGTTTTTTTCTTGATTTCTGAACTCCGGAACAGTGCTGCTTTGTGGAGAAATGGGTCTCAGAAAAGTCATGCCGGGACAGTGACGCATGTTTCAAAAAATCTAAAAAAAAAAAAAAAAGCTGAGATATTTCAGCTCTTAATGCCGGAGTGTTCGAGGGCAGTTTAAAGAATAGAAGAACCAGGGACTCATTTATCTGCACTGTAGTTAGATTGCTTCATTTCCATATGAAATGAGGTAGCATTTTATGCCTGGATGAGAACTTTGTATTTTGCAGTGATAAGTGGATTTTTACTGCAAGACACTGAGCTAGTGACTTCCTATCCAGTCTTATCAAGGGATGGTAAATGTTGGGATTTATTGTGTGGCTTTATTAGGATTTTATGCGGAGTTTTAATTGTCTGTTAATATTGTAAAGCCTAAGACAATAATGTTTGAATTAATTTGAGTGCTTTATGATCATGAACGATCCTCCCAGCGTTCGCCTATTAGCCGTGGCATTCTTTTTTGCAGAATGAGTTGTTTTCTTTCATTTGATTTTCCCCTTTAACCTTACTTAATAAAACAAGTAAATGAGAACTTTTTGACTAGTTACCTCAGTATGTGTGGAAAGGGATAGTCCAGATATTGAGGCATTTCAAATGTCTTTTCTTGTGTGGTGCATTTCTATTAGGCTATTTGTTAGTAGGTTTTTTGAGTAACTTAAAGGACTAGTTTGAGATTGGGAGTTAGGTTATGCTTATTCCCCTTGTATGACAGAGTTAGATGATCGATCACAATCTCAGGCTTGCATTACGTGTGGAGCTGGAGCTGGGGGGTAATAAGCTTTGCTTAGCATAAAAGAGGAAGCAGGAGGAAATAGCTAGCCATTTCAGTCCAAGTTAAACAAAATGGCACCTTTTTTAGGTATAAGTGTGTTCACGGTAAGCCCTGCTGGATTATGATTTGCAGACACCAATGTTAGAGGTGGTACTCTCTGGTAAATCCAATACTCACTGTGTTCTCCTTTCTAAAGTCCCAACCATCGACTCTTTGCTGCTGCTCATTCAATCTTTGGCCTGAGACAGGAACTGAATGGCGTCACAGACTTCATCTGTCTTAGTAAGAAACTGCATGTCTGCGATTCTGTAAGGGTGTCTGACATCCAGTCCGGTGAACGGCAGAAGAGGGACGTGAGCACGCGACGTACAACGCTGCATGTTGACAGATGTTAGAGGATTAGGCCCTGAGAGGTCTGTTTTTGGAGTATGTCCAGTACAGAGCAGTGCATAGAGGGACAGAGAGTGAAGCTTTTGGTATGTTGCCATTGTTTAAGTGCTGCATATAGCTGTATATTTACAACCCCACTGTGTCAGCACAGTGTCAGTTCCTCTGTTTATCTACTCAAGCGTCTGTGTTCCCCGCTGCTCTAATGTCACAGTGCTGAAATTAAGCCATTCCGCCTCGCACGAACAAATTACAAGTCCATTAATTCACTATCTCAACTCACTGCATGAAGTCCCAACTGACTCGGCACTCTGCGACCCTGATTGGCAATTCATTTTTAAAGGGTGTACATGGCTTACTGAGGTTCCCCCTGATTTGAAGTACCGTGTCCACCCTGTGGCACTTCTATAGGAACTCGAAGAAGAGAAATTCTGTGTTCATTTCCCTACTTCTCTCTCCGCCTGTACTACTGTACCAGTATGTCTACCACTCCTTTGCTGATGGGGGTTTAATCCCAAAGCACTCTCTTTTGCATCAGATCTGATGTGGCTCTACTGCACAGTGCTCACATGTTAAGCTTCCTTTTCAGCCTCTCCTTAAATAGGATTTCCAGATATTTAGGGCAGACACATCTATTTATCTGTCCTGCTTCTTTTCTTATGGTGTATTTTTGAGGATTTTATTCACAGCCTCTATCTTGATTTTAGTGGATATTTGAGCAGTTTTGGCGGGATGGGAGTTAGTCATACTAAGATTTTTTGAAGACCATCATTTTGGACTGACAGATAGGCTTTCAGAGTTAGCATTTCTTTATGGTTTTTGGTTTGGTCAGCCCACCTTTCCTTCAGACTTTGTGGTGCACTCTTAGAAATGTCTAGCTGTGCTGTGCATTATATGTCAATGTGAGGATAACTCTTGAAAGTGCTCCTAAGAATGAATCTCCTGTGCCCTCAGTCTGAACACACATCATCGTCTTCTTCAAAAACAAGATGAACTAACTCAATTCTCTTTGTGTGTTTTTCTATATCAAACTGCTTACTGGGCCGAATGGCCTGTGAAATCCGGTATTGATATTAATGAATGGAATTTCACAAAACACAGTATAGATATGGCTCAATTCAACAATGATGGTAAATTAAATGTTGCACTGTTCATTTTGAACATCATCATCAGAAAAAAGTATGGCAACATTTTCACATTGTCACATTGTTGGCTTCCTCCATCATCACAAGCTTTCCGGAACCTTAAGCCTCCAGTCGACCTTGCTGCAGTGATGTGGAAGTGTACTCTGGGATGATACCACTGTTGGGTTTGGCAGCAGAGCACAGCGGCAATACTGGCTGCGGGTCAGAAGGACTCGACACGTTCAACCATAGAGGGCAGTGAAACACGACCTGCTGCTAAGTTGCTCATTAAGTAAGTAGTTTTAGTTGCCTGAGCTTAACGTAACTGTAAGCATAAAGGTGGCAAATCAGAACGCGCTCATAACCTTGTTGTAACGATCATTATCATTTGTAACGGTTTTGGAAGGCACTGACAAATGATGTTGTCCTGTTAGTGTGGGTGTCAGATCAGAAAACGCTGATACTGCATGTTATTTTGAAAGGCAATGAGAAACATCGTAATTTTGTCATTTGGTTCAGGGGAATTGTTGACATAATTAATACAGATTCATACATGATCAATGTTATAGTTTTTCTGTGCATATTACAATGCATATTCTATCCAACGAAATCAGTAAAGCTGTCCGCTTTGATGTTGGGACTCATAGTATTATTGGACCTTGCTAAGCTAAGGCTAGCTGAGCCTCACTGCCATGTGGAGATTTGGGCCTGTATGTAAAAAGACAAGCCTGTTTGTTCACACTCAGGTGTGAACTGAAACTCAGACCTGACCCGGAACCAAAGCAGCCCCCAGTTGACCCCAACTTTACAGGCCGCGATTGGCTGTGAGGCGTAAGACTACAACCCGGAAGCCCGGTGTACAATGATGACGTCACAGAGGTCATAAAAAGGGACGATGCCCTCGCGTCAACGTTCAATTCAACAGCAAGATTGTTGCTACAGGAGGACACACATCAGTCTCTCTCCAGTTAATGCCACGTTACCTCGAGACGACGCTTCACGTGAATTCCCTAGGACGCAGAGATTCGTACTCGCTGGTTCGAGTTAACAGACTCAGCGTTTTGAGGAAACACTTTTGGATCCCCCGCCGTTCATCTGAACGCCGTGCCTGCAGAAGAAGCCCGCCGCTCATCACGAGCTCCGCTGCCTAAGGAAGAGCAATGCCAGAACGCCAGAGAGAGCTAGTGCCGCACGCCTTCGACTGCGTATCCCTCGTCTCGCCCGCGACCAGTGTTGCCACAGTTACTTTGAAAAAAGTTATCTAATTACTCCTCTCAAAAGTGTTTTAGTTACTTTACAGAGCGTCTCCAAGCATCACCTCCATGGTGTTATTGATGAGTAATACACCTTCACAGCAGTATACAGTGGGAGGATTTTTATCTATTCTCTTTTCTAACACCTGTGATTATTCCAGATGTGTGTGTTTGAATATCTTCTCTGTAATGATGATGACCTCTGCAACAGTGATGAAGACGTCCCCAGATCATTTACCGAATTCACTATAATGAAAAGCACAAAAGCATGAGAGAGCAATCACCGTGCTCCTCCTCCTCGCTGCCGCCGCCTCTCTTCTTCCCCACCATCCCACCACGTCATCACGAGGCTTTGCATCTGCCTCCAAAGCCCCCTGCGAAACCTGTGTAGACAACGGGCTCCTCTCTTCGCCGCCGAAGCCTTTCACGAGCCTCTTTACCGGGCTGATTTCACAGGGACGAAGCTGTTTCGCTGGCAAGCTGAGTCAGAGGGCATTTGTTCCAGCAAGGTTTCATGTGAAATGCACGAGGTGCAAAGACAGAGGAGCGAGACCTGCGGTACGTGTCCACCAGACAAGCCCGGCAACATGACAGGAGAGCGCTGTGAAAGATTCAACCAACCGCTGCTCCACAGAGTTACACTGGTGGAGACAGAGCAAATTAGTCAACCACCTTCCCAGCGGGAAAGATGGGAGCGTGGCCTTGATTGAACTCGAGTGGTCTTTGTGTTAGATGAATTATGGAGACAGAGTAGTTTTTCAAAGACAGCTGAGCAGGAGATTAAAGTGCAAGTATCATGTGGTGGGGCTTTATCAAAGTTTTATTTGTGTATGCCGAAGCGCTCAAAATTCACTCTGAAGCCGTTCTGCTCTTGCAAGGCGAGCGGGGGCCCTTTGGTGGGAGGGTGGGGGGAGACAGAACATTGCTTTAGGATAAATGTTTTGATCATGACAGGGATGCACTTCAGGGCTGCGGGCAGGAGACAACTGTGTTTGACTGAGGGCATACATCGCTAACAAAAAACAATGTAAAGTCTTCTAATTTGTTATGTGAGGGGGAAACCCCCCACCACTGGATCTCCCTGAGATCCATCCTGATATATTGTGTGCATATACTTCTAAATGATGCAAAAGGCAAAAACCTTTTGATGAGGAGTACAATCAAAGCTATGGTACCATGCATTTAAAGTTTGGTAACATAATATGTATCAGATGTTTATCCAACTACACTTCAGTTGTCTTTGCATCGTTCTTTTCCATAGTACAGAGTACAACATCAAATGATATAGCCCCAACTAGTGACCTTGTGAATCACTTCTTTCCATAAGCATCACGTACTGTGCCCATTGAATTTCTCCAAAGCCCTGCCCGTGCTGGGGACCTGGCCCTCACTCTGCCTCCTGTCTCCATCCTTTGAAGATGATTAGATTTATTTTACAACTTCTCATTTTTGTAGTTTTGTCCATCATTTCTCTGAGTCATGATGACATTGCACTGGCTAACATCAGGTCCTGCATGCTGTCGACACTTATCTCAAATGTATTGAATATGCATGGGGCTACTTGTGTGTCTTTATTATGCAATCAAACAGAATAGGGTTGAGCGCAAAACTTTCCACACTGCAATAAAAACATTGATTTGAGATCAAAACCATTGACGCAAACTACATTTGTGATTAAATGTATCAAAAGATTTTGTTCGACAAATCCAAAGGTTTTGCGTTTTGAATCCAAAGGTTTTGCGTTTTGAATCCAAAGGTTTTGCGTTTTGAATCCAAAGGTTTTGCTTGCTGTCGATCTGAATCTTTACAAGCTCATGGGCGGCACCTACGCTGAAAGTTGTAAGACATGTCTCGATCTTGGCAACATCCACTGATAGTAAACAAGAGAGGGAGTTTTGAAGTCCATGGAGCGGAGGAGAAAAAAAAAATCACCGCCCAGGTATGTTTTCACATAACTTCTGTCTTACTAATAGCAAGAATGTTATGTTTGAACTTGAGCATGTACTTTGCGGTTGTTAAAAATACACATTATTTTGTCAGCCTGTAGCTGCTAGCTTAGCTCAATTAGCTAGCCACTCGCTCGTCATTGGTACGTTGCATGCATAGGCTGCCTATTAACCTGCATGAGGTTGGGCATGTAGCTTCGAGTTAACAGGACTAATTGTGTTCAACTATCTAACGGTAGCTCATGTTGCATTTGTGATGTGCTGTATTATTTTATCAGCCTGCACCAACCTCGAGAAGTGTGGAAGGACAATGAATTTAATAACTGTACTTGTAACATTCCTGTTTTCTTATGCTTAGTGTCTTTCAAGATCTCTCTCTGACGGTGTGCAAGCAGGGCACAGTACACTCTGCAGACTGATGGACTATGTCCCATAGTTTATCGGCACAAATATGACACGGATAGGTCAAACAGCAAAATAGCCTATAAACACACAAATGTATGAGCATTAAATCAAAAACAGAGATTGCCAGGTTTACAAGGGATCGAGTCCTCACCGAAAATGGTTAAAGTTACCCATCACATACAGATGAGCGCAATAATTTCTCGGTACAATTAAGACATCAAATGCGAGGGTCACGTATCATCAAGCCAGCCTATAACAACGCACATACAGGAGCATTGTAAATACCAAACAGAAATAGTCCAGACCAAACTCCCCCTGTAGTTCGCGCCCTTCATCAGTGTTAAATGGTAAATGGACTGCATTTACAGTATATAGCGCTTTTCTACCTTATCGGAACAAAGTTTTACAATATTGCCTCTCGTTCCCCCGTTCACACTCACACACCAAGTAAGGCGCTGGCACATTACCTATAGATATCGGGGGTAGCCAGCTTGCAAAATAATTTTAAAAGAAAGCTAAAAAGGTATTTCTTCACTTTAGCCTTTTCTCTTCTCTTCCTGTCACTTTCAGCAGGTATTTCTCCCTCCGGTAATGCAGAGTCTGGATCTGTATTTGCGGGCCACCAGCTACACCCCTGCTCGACGACCGCTGCTGCTGCTGTTAGCAAACAGCTGATGGAGGGGGAAACAGAAAGTGGAACTGTGCTGCTGTCTCTACGGTGGAGAGAAGGCGATGTGGCTCAGTTGTCATTCCGGACCTGTCCTCTTCACTTATGTTTTACAACCTACATTTTGTCATTATAATTGTAGATACCATGATCTTCTGTTGTGAATCTATTCTGTACATACCACATCTATCAAATCTCTCCGTCCTGGGAGAGGGATCCCTCCTCTGTTGCTCTTCCTGAGGTTTCTTCCTTTTTTTTTCCCTGTTTAAAGGGTTTTTTGGGGGGAGCTTTTCTTTAGTCGAATCGGGGGTCTAAGGGCAGAGGGTGTCGTATGTTGTACTTGTTGTAAAGCTCCTTGAGGCAAAATGTGATTTGTGATATTGGGCTGTGTAAATCAAATAGATGTTTTTTGGCATTGTACCCTTCTATGTCTGTGAATATGCATGTATTCTATTCTCATCTTATTTTTACTGAATTTTAACTATGGCATTCCATCTGTTTTATCTGTTCATGATATCGTTTTTTATGCGGGGCACTTGGTGCATGCATTTTCTTTCTGGTAAAGCACTTTGAGCTTTTGTATGAAAGGTGCTATACAAATATAATGTATTATTATTAATATTATTATTATTATTATAAAGTATTATTTAATGGAAATACTTGAGTAAAGTACTTCCAAACGCAAATGCAAAAGTAGTCCCATAACTGAATAGCATAACATTTTGTGATATCAAGTCGTATTAAATATATGAGGACAATTCCTGATGAAGCCTGACAAAGGGTGCCGGCACAAAGTGTAGCTATTAAATGAATTTACCCTAAGTGTAGGACCTGATTTTTATCAGCTTGATTCATCCCCTGTTTGTGTGCAAAGATAATGATTGTCGAAACTATGAAAATAAACCCCAAGTTGTAATGAACCAGAATCATGGTTCAATTCCGTTGTCCTACATAGTGACGGCCCTCCCATTTGAGCAGCGCCTGCTGTGTGTTTTGCCTTCTGTGTTGCTTGTTTCCTTCAGGTCTTGGTGGGTGGGGTCAATTAAGGTACCGTAACTGGGAGCACCTGGCCAGTAACCCATGGGCCTTTAAGACCTGGCTGGCCTTATTCACAGGAGACGCTCCTTCCCTGCAGCATTATGTTATTGTTTGGTTGGCTTCGGTCCTGTTACTTGTTTTAGTTTGGATACTATACAACACCTTCATCTCACATTTTACCACTCATTTATCTGCTGACACACTGATATCACTGATTAACTCATTATATTAGTTTGGTTTTGTTGAGTTTGTATGGTTAAGTAATACATTTGTAAATGTTTTCAGTTTAACAACGCGTCTCTCCCATCTTTGTCATGGTTCATGAGCTGGGCCATGATAAAAGGTATAGGTATACTGTGGAGTTCAGTAGGAAATGGGGATGTTTCTGTTAGGTAAGTTGCAAATTTGCACACCTGAGGACTTAAACTTTTGAGTAAGAGAAAGTTTTCTTTTTATTATCTACAGTATATATATCTTTGATTTGGGCATACGTCTATGCTTTTACAGGTTTCCTCTTTTCAGTCCTTTTGAGTATTTATATTGGATCATTTTAAGTTTTTGTCAGTGTTTAACTCTTTCCAGAAAAGACTTTGCTACCTTTTTGTTGCCTCTTTTTATCTTGGGAGATCTGTGTTGTAGCAGTCACACAAACACCATAGCTCAGAGTGATAAGGCCTTAGTTAGCAGTGCTAATTTGCCTTGCTAATTCCACTTCTTCCTGAGTACAGTGAGGAAATTAGCAAAGCAAATTTACTGTTCAAATATTATGCTCCATCAGTGTGTAAAGTTGATCTGGACTCGGGTCTGGGTTTGTTCAGTTTTCAAATATATCATGGCTCACGACAGGAATATTGTTCTACTGTAATAGTTTGCAGATAAATGCAGCTGCAAAGTGAACTGAATTAGTTAAACTGGATGAATCTGAAGTCCTCACAATACTGGAACCCGATTGGCCAACAGCAGCAGTTCCTAAGATGTACAGTAAATGAGGTGAACATTATGAATCAAGGCTTTCCCGTTTAACTGCTGCAAACTGGCCTGACTGGACAAAATCACTGTGTGTCCCAGTGAATACAGTGAATAGAATTTTGGACTGATGAGGTACCGAAGTCCACATTTCACACAAGTAATAGCAAGTAGAGAAGGCCAATCTACCAATACTAGTAATACCAACAATACTACTGAAAACATTAGTCTCCTATATATATATATATATATATATATATATATATATTTATTTATTTTGTATCTTCTGGCCATAAGTGGAAGAACTAGTATTGACTTTAATGGAATAGACCTTTCATGTTGTGGATATATGCTATTTTGTTACTTTACACCCACCAGATGCCATTTCTCCATCATCATAAGTTAAGAATTTTCCTTAACATCTTGTGATTTTGTATTTTCATTATTATTCCTGTGACACATTTTATGAGCAGCTCTGTGACTGAAATATCAAAGTGAAGTAAATGGACTGTACTTCCATTCCAGTGTGATCCCATTCCAGTATGATGATCAAGGGCCAGGGCTGGACTAAACCATTCAGTACATGTGTGGGCTGGAGAACCAAAACAACGAGCTAAAAGAAGCTAAAGGCTGGGGCGGTAACGCCCTGATTAATGTATACGTTCAGAGAATCGAAACTCTTAAAATCCTGGCTCTCTTATGAGTCATTAGCCCCTTTTACACAGGCTGTTCGAGGTGTAAACAGGGTGAGCCGGCAGGACGGGACCCACATATGTGCGATGCGAGCGGTGTAGAGGAAAAGCTGAGCAGTGAAGTTGTCAATCTGACAGTGGATGTACAGTGTGTAGGTTGCAGTTTGTCAGTGAATGAAGTCACCTACGGTGAGCGGGTACTATCTGCAGTGGAAAACGAAGTAGAGGATATTCTGTGCAATATCCTCCGTCCCATTATATTTTGTTAATAAACTAAACGCAACTTGACACCTCATGCACTATTACTTTTACTTTATACTGTAATATTAACCTCAACTGGTTAACCGACTTATTTAATTTAAAATTTATACTTATACCCACTTTGTAGTTACATGTATTATAGTGTAGTATATTATTGCTTTTTGCCTTGCTTAGTACTTCCATTCTTGTGTGCACTGACGTGACAGTGAGCTGCTGTTACAAAGAATTTCACCTCGGGGATTAATAAAGTATTTCTGATTCTGATTCTGAGGAACCAAAAGCGAGCAGACTCGAGTTGAGCTGTACCATGTACTGGAAATACGCTGACACTGCTGAGTTACACATCACGCCTCTTTTGCCTCTGGAACACCGGCGTTGTTTGGTTAGGTGTAAAAACGCAAAGCCAGCGTAGTGACGGCTCCTCTTTGCGGCAGTATTGCGTGATCTCTGTAAAAAGCTATGATTCCCTGTATGACTGGGCACTCACCATGATGGACCACACCCTTCAGGCCGTGGATTATGGGGTCGACAGCAGGATTGTCCTTCCCTCCGACCTGAGGAAGACAAAAAGTGATGATCACATAGCATTATTATTCATAAACATTACTGCATTACTGCATACATTCAAGGTTCGGAAAACATCTCTTCAGTTATTTGCACTTATTTAATCCCCATGAGTGTGTGCACACACTGCTTATATCATCTGTAGCATGTCAGTCAGAAAGATACATTTCTGTTGTTTCTCTAGTCACAGTCTCCAGATACTCCTCATCTATCCTTGCAGCCTCAAATTGTATTGGCATTTGTGTCTTTGTCTCTCAAAATAAGAATTTCATGGGAAGGTAAATGACCAACCTGTTCTCATCCCAGGGCGTCATATAGCAACGTTTTGTCACGCCCGTTGTATACTGATGCTCATGGTACCCTTTTGCGTCTGCACGAGACGCCTTCGGAGACCAATTTGTTAGGTAGTGGGAAGTCATGTGTTGGTTAGGTTTAGGCAAAAAAATAAAAAACTACTTGGAAAGGTAGTCACGTGACTGACGTGACTTGAAACTTTCAATAACTCAACGTGAACTTTCAGTCTCACATGGGTCACGAACCCTAGCCTCCTGATTGCAAGTCCTGGGCTTTCTTTACTACTACGTCACCTGACTTCCCTTCTAGCAGCCCTGAGCCCGGAATGCGTCTCCCACTGACGCTAACGGGTACCTTGTGAGTCTGTAAACAATGCTGAGGGGCGTGACAAAACCTCGCAATATGACGCCCTGGAAATGACAACGGGCTGAAAAGACAGTGTATCATTTGCCTTTATTCATTTTTGTATCATTGCGTTTGTTAGTACTACCCACTGTAGATTGTGCTCTCTGCTGCTGCCATGACTCAGTTCCTTGCAGGCATGATGTGTCCACTAATCAAAGATTACATAATGCACACATCCATGTGTAGGTATCCAAGGCAGTGCCATGCCAGAAAAGGAAAACTGATCAGCATCACGTTATAATGTGAAAAGTTTCTTGTTATAACAAGATGTTTTTCACGTTATAACAAGATGTTTTCACATTAACAAGATATTTTCACATTATAACTAGACATTTTCACGTTGTAACAGGATGTTTTTCATGTTATAACAAGATATTTTCACGTTGTAACAGGATGTTTTTCACGCTATAACAAGATATGTTCACATAAACAAGATATTTTCATGTTATAACAAGATATTTTCACGTTATAACATGGTATTTTCACTTTATAACAAGATATTTTCACGTTGTAACAGGATGTTTTTCACGTTATAACAAGATATTTTCACGTTATTAAGACATACAATCGTATCACAAGAAACTTTTCACATTATCATAACAATATACTATTTATCTTGATATAAAGTGAAAATATCTTGTTGTAACGTGATAAGTTTTTATGTCATAATAACGTGAAAATATCTTGTTATAACGTGAAAAATATCTTGTTATAACGTAAAAAACATCTTGTTATGACAAGAAACTTTTCACGATGTAACGTTATACTGATCAGTTTTTCTTTTTCCGGCGTGGCAGCAATAAGCGTCCGTAGGTATCTGCTAATGTGTCGTTAAAAAAGCTTGTTGAGCCGTCTCATACTTAGTTATATTAATAGTACGGTAACCTATAGTATGTGGTATAATTCACCTAGGAAAAAAGGAGAAACCAAAACAGATTGGTGCTAAATCAAGAGAAAGAAAAGGGCAATAAAAAAAAAAGAGGTGGTGGGAAAAACAGTCAAAAAGCATAGAGGAGATGCTGAGAAAACAAGTTCAGTGTAATTGGGAGGATCAAACAAACACAAAGAGTTTGCGATTTCATAGTAACACATGCATTTTTTTATTGTCTTCAATTAGAGCGTCATTGTTGCCATGGAGGCTGTAAATAAGTATAAAAACCAATTAACAAAAAACAATACCTAAGCAACAAAACACATGAATCCTTCCAAAACACCACATGACCCATACGAGTGTTTTCTGATTGGCCACCTCTATGGTTAAGTGTAAGAAAAACGATCTGTTGTGTTGCTTAGGTATAAAGACAAGTTACTTTAATTCAGGTCAAAGTGTTTGTTCTGTCGAAAGAAACCTTTTAGGCTGATGAAGGTGTCGAAAGGTGGATGCGAATCGTTTGTATTCTAATGCATGTAAGAAACATCCCCATGGACTAGACCTTTGGAAAAGGCAGCTGGATAAAATATGTTTTAATGGCGTGTTGTCAAAATGGCAGCAAATCAATTCATGTCATTAAGCACATTGTAGGATGACAAGTGAGACGGACAGTTAGCAGAGACAGCAGGACACATCATTGTAGTCAGCTTGCTTTTTACAAAAAAATGCATTAGAAAATTCAAATCTCTGCAAACATTATTTTGTATTGAAACCTTGCAAATGATGATCTGAAAACTGGGGTGCATGGTTTGGGAAAAAGGTTTAGAAATGTTGAGAGTTTTGAAACGTTTACACTCGCATTGCAGGCTGTTCTTGTAGTGAGTGAGTTTATAACACCCCCTTTTCCGAGATCTGCCCACAAAGTTGCGAGCTTGCAAGTCACGTGATTTCCGGCAGCGTTGTCTCGTAGCGCTGGTCGGAAACTCCAAAACAGACGATGTGGAAAATTAACCTGGAGGCAGGATCCTGGGGCGACAATGCGAGGAAGGCGGGCGGGAAGCAGCGCCGGAATCGGCCACCAGAACCGGAGGCGGGTCGAGCGGGCAACGGAACCGGGCTCAGCGGCCTTTAGTAACAGTGACAGAGCACAACACTCCCGAGTTGCTCCGAGCTCCCAGTCCAATTTAGCCCCTTTCTCCCTGAAAAGTCCTACACAGTTAAAAAAATCTGGGCGCCGTCGTTGATTGGGACCTCCTCACCGGTCTACCTAAAAAGACTGGGCAGCTGATACAAACTGCTGCTTGCTAACAAGAAAGAAACTATTTGATCACACCTGCTCTCAGATCTCTGCATTGGCTCCGGGTTGGTTTCAGAAATGAGCAGAAAACTAGTCTCCTTGTCTATGAAGCCTTAAGCGGCCTTGCTCGACACTACCTCTCTGACCTACTTATTCAATCTAAACCTATCAGGTCTCTTAGCTCTACTGGCTCAGGCCTTTTAGTTGTTCCGAGGATCAAATCAACAGTTAGTTTAGCAGCTTTCGATTTGTGTGCTCCCAGCTGCTGTAACACCTTGTCAGATTGTATTAGATGTGCTCCAACAGTAACAGTGTTTAAAAGCAGACTTCTTCTGTGCATTTGATTAGTTTTATTGTATTATGTTCAAAGTCTATCGGATTGTTCTAGTTGTGTATTTATACACGTGTACGTTGCATGTATACGTATATGCTGTATGTGTACATGTACTGTATATATACTATGTATTATGTTTTTATACGAAGCACATCGAATCTTCCCTGGAATGAAATATAAATAAAGTTGTCTTTGCTTTGCCTACTACTACTACTAGCTACTGCTAATGCTACCACTGTGACAACTGCTACAAGTACTGCTACCAGCTGCTACTACTACTATGAAACCTTTATCTTTAATATTTACTGATACATACTACCATTGATACTACAACCACTGGTAGTAGCTACCTACAGCTACAACAATGACTACTAATAATCCTCATAATTTTTATAATAAAACATTATTATACACACACAAATGATCTTCTTCTTTTCCTTTCGGCTGTTCCCTTTCAGGGGTCGCCACACCTCCATCTAACCCTGTCCTCACATATGTAATAATGAATCAAATGGCAGCATATCTACAAAAGGTTGACAGAAGGTGCAGAGCATTCAGTGTTTTACTTGTTGTCAGCGTAGCTGTGAAACAGCTTCTTGTGTACAATCCAAACTAACCCAAACTACCGCAAAGCCACTGCCAGCATCCATGTCCAACATGTTGCATGAACAGCTAAGAGACTGCCAAGACTGCTGTCATGCCTCCCTCCCTTCCCTAGACTCTCCACAACCTCTTCTCTTCTGGAATTGGAAACACACACTTGTTGACCTAGGGGTTTTAACACACGTGCACATGATGTCCATTTGGATTTTGAAACGCACACTTGTTGGCTAGTTGGATTTAATTGTGAAGTTGAAGGGATTACTGGGATTTGTGCTTACACTGCCTGCCTGGCTGGACCCCTGCAAAAGCACATAGAACAAAACACACTCTGTTCAATGTCTGCGCTTTTATGAAGCAGAGGAACAAATCCTATTCCAAAGCAACACATTATAGTGGATGATATGCTGGGCAAATTGATATAATTCCCTTAGTCTGTGTGGAAAAAGATATATTGTTCTTTCTTGGTGGATGATCATGTGACACAAATGTTACTGTGTGCTATGATGCTGTCAAACGTGTTGAGATCATTGTTCCCCTGCTTTGCTTAAATTAGGAGTAATCAAGAGTAAATTACATCTAAATCCTGATGTGAATTGTACAACACAAGAAATTATGTTAAAATTGTGGGCTGCACTATTACCAAAACAGAATATACCCAACATTCATCATAAAGAAATGTCAGTAAGAATGTTTGGATAACAAATGAATGTATTCGCCAGAAATGAGATTATTAAATGTTTTAAGATTGAAGCCCTGAGAGCCTAGTTAGGAGAGGTGGGGTCAGGGGTGACTGTAAGGCAGTCCAATGATTTCTCCGTATCGCCAAATAAGGTGACAATCGGAGCAGTGGGTGCCAACAGCGGCACGTGAGTCTCTCACCAGGAAGTATGTGATGTCGAAATATCCGTTGTAATATGGGTCAGCATGAGCTGATTATGGGGGCAGCTACATCCTACAGGTAGCAGTTCTTCTTGGACCAGAGCAACACATGTTAACCAAACGTATCACGTTTGCCTATCACAAAAAAGAGTGTTGTGGCTGCTTTACTGGCCTGATTAAGAGCATGTACCACCACACTTACAGTACTATTGTATTACTCCTAATGCCACCCTCTTTCCAACTGTATTGCACATGCACTGCATGTACCTGTCAACAAAATGTGCAATCATCCTGTACGGCAGGTTCCTCCCAGCTTTTGTAAACCTTTGTTTTGACCCACATAAGCTGGTGGCTCTGAATGCGAAATGAGTGTGTTTGTTGTTGTCAGTTGACTGACCAGGTTAGCCGACCTTTTGAACTGCATTTGTATGAAAGGGTGCCACACACACTTGAATGTGAACTCTAGGGTACAGGGTATATCATCACTAAAGCACAAGTATAAATGATAAATGACTTGATCTGTATCTGGACACCTTATCTGAATAATGGGATCATGGGCCTTTGCATTTACAGCTGGTACTGATGAGGGGTCTCGTTTTCGCAAATGCGCCCACAATGGGATTCGATGCAAATATGCAAATTAGGTCATCAGAGCTGGCAGACTTGTGGTAGGCTATACCACACGTCAAAGGAAGTGACCCTAATATTGAACGTCATAGAGTTTGCTGAAGTGATGCTGCTATATGGGCTTTTCTTATTTTACCCTCCAGATGCAGTCTAGCCAATCCGTCAGTATCCCGATTGCAACGTGTTCCCCATACGTTTGCAGCCACAATAACATGCTTTTTTCCCTACCTGGATAAGATATCCAGATACATATCAAATGTTGATTCCAGGTGGAAATGGGATGTTTGTCTCAGGCTTGCTTACTGTGAAGAGTGGTGTGACGCCTTGAGCCCCAAAAAAGTTGAAAGTATTTCAACTTTTATGCACGGCTAAAAGTCACCAGGAGACTGTGCGACAAGAATTCTCTCTCTGTTAGTCTCTCTGTGATCACCCCCTTATGAACAACATGGGTTTGTATAGCTGATAAAGAGAAATACTGAATGAGACAGTAACTTTAGGGAAGTAGAAAAAAGTCCATTGTTGCAACACAGTTTCCAACTTACTCCCACCCACCCACACAAACACACACACACACAAACACACACACACACACAAACACACACTGCATAATGATTTCAAATAGCAGAAGAATTTAATAACTGGAACGGCAATAAAGAGCTTGTTTTTGGTATGAGGCAAGGCAGAAAGTCAGTAAGGAAAAAATTGTGCGTGTAAGGGAGAGGAGATTAACAGAAATAAAGGCGGCCATGGAGACACAGAGAGAAAATGACAGACAGAAAGACAGTGAGGAGAGAAAGAAAGGAGGACAGAGAGAATTAGCGTTTCATTATTAATGTTTGTCTCGGAAAGCCCACAGGCTTGTCCCCCGAGATCCTCAGCCACACATCACAGTGTCCCACTCTCGCTCTCCGTCTACCCCTTTCTCCCTTGTCAAATCTTGCATCCTTCGCTCTTTCTCTTCATTCCTCCCTCGAAGCTCCACACCCCCCCACCCACCCCCCTTTCTCTCCAGGGACAGGCCACTGCAGTGACAAATGACAAGAAACAAGAAAAAAGAAACTGTGGTACAATGTGACTTGTCCTGATATTTCGCTCCTCCACCACTTTTCTCTCTCTCGTCGCCTGTCCCTTCCTCTCATTGTCATCCATCCAAGATCCCTCACTATGTATCCTCTTTCTCTTGACTTCCTTCACCTCCTCCTGTCTTACAGAGACTCATCTTCTCCCCTTGCCTTTGGCAGCACTAACTGCTGATGAATCAATTGCGTAATGGATGTAATGGTTGAACCTCTATCAAAGACGAAGAGTTACTAATTACATCAGTGACCTGTTTGTCAATAGGTGGCGGAAGAGGGTGAGGAAGGTGGAGAAACTCTGGCATTACCTTGTTTATCTTTACGTTTTAGAACTGAAAAAAGAAGACCTGGCTTTTCTTGACCTTTTTAGATTTAGACAAAGGGATTCTGGGACTTGTGTGCCTTTCTATAGTGGGTTTAGACTAAAGGAGATTGGGCCTCCCAGTCATTGCTAGGTCCAGATTAGATCCAGACTCATTCTTAAACCTGGAATGTTGTGTTTTCTCATCATTCTAATACCTTGACTAAAGGAAACTGTGATATATTCTCACGCACACGCCTCGGAACCGATATGCTTCTATTATAAATAATGCCGCTCTCTTCACAGGGCCAGAAGCATATTTTTATGCTTCAAGTCAATTTTGTAACTACTTTCTAACAACTTTCTTAAGATGTTAACTACAGTGATTGTGTATTGGGCTCTGAGCACTGCCAAAACGTGGATGACCTACACCCAGTACACGCATTCTGTGCAGCCGCAGATGGTGCGCTGAAGCAGTTGTTGCTGCTCTGCCAATGCGCTGCTTTTGCTACACGGGCTCTGTAGACACGCTGTAAGGACGAATGGGCCATCTGGTCTCACTCCTACAGTAGGTCTTGACTAAAGGAGATTGTCACCTGTTGTCGCCCGCATCAAGTCCAAAGTGATGCTCCTGGCCTACAAGACCACCACTGGTTCTGCACCATCATATCTTTCCTCGCTAAAACAGACCTATGGTCCTGCCAGATCCCTGCGCACTGCAAACGAACGACGTCTCGTGATACCATGTCAAAAAGGAAAAAAATCACTCTCGCGCACCGTCTCTGGATCCGTTCCACATTGGTGGAATGATCTGCTGCTCCAACAAGTTCAGCAGATTCTGTAGCCACCTTTAAAAAGCAACTGAAAACGCATCTCTTCCATCAGCACCTAACTGACAATCACTAACTTCGACTTCCTTTCTGTCTCCTGTGATAAAAAACCAAAACCTTCCTATCCTTAGCTTTGTATACTGTGCTGGGCTTTAACAGACTAGTTTCTGGTGCACTTATGCTTTTTGTTACCTTGTGTTGTTATAATTGCTTCCATTGTCTTCCTTATATGTAAGTCGCTTTGGATAAAAGCGTCTGCTAAATGACTAAATGTAAATGTAAATGTAGATTGGGACTTAAGGTCAATGCTAGGTCCAGGTCAACCTTCTTGCCATTCTTAGAACTGGACTAAAGGTACTGGGATTCCTTGACATTCTAAGCTACAGGAGACTGGGCCTTCTGGTCATTCTTAAGACATTAGTTCATTCGATCATTGCTGGAGTACCCACCACAAGTAGCAGCATAAAGCATAACCGTAGTCATCGGCTGCTCAAAGTCAAAGCGCTTTGGAAAGGTTTCATCAGACTCTGAAGTCTACTGCGTGCGTATTGCATCGAGCTAGATAGAGGCTGCGAAGTGGTCCTTCCTTGGCTGATGCTGGCTGTGAGGGAGGTAGATGCCAACCAAGTGGGAGCGGGTGCCATCTGGTTCCAGGGGGGTGACAATGGGGTGGTGAGAGCAGTCACCTTGTTTTCTTAGGACGTTTGACCGTCACCAGATGAATTACTCTGTTATAGAGAAAGAAGCCTTGACATTTATTTTGGCCTTGTTTGAAGTGTATGTAGGAACAGGAGGGGACTAATGGCATGGTCTTTGTTTTTACAGGTCTATGACTTTGACATTAGACTTATTAAAGGAACACACACAGTTGTGCCCCTTTGAGTTCTTGCAATTATGATCTGTGAGCCTACTGTAATGTCATTGTAATGCCATTTCACACTGCCTTTCTGACCTGCTCTTGCTGTGCTTGTTTTCTCTGAATTTGCTTCTCAGGTACCGGGGGTTGCTGGGGATGAGAAGGTGTTACCAGCAGGTTCTACTCTTTACTGTTTACTTTGCAATTTAAGTGATTATATTTTGTGGTTACGGTCGATTGGTAGAATGCCAGTAATCCCCTTGGGACACTGGCATTAAACAGCATGTGTGTTCACATGAGCAACTTTCATCTGCTAATTGTTGACTAACTCATTGTGTGAGAGCGAACTGTTGCTTTTAAAGTTGTTGGTTTTGATGGTTTTTAAGATAAAAGCATAAGCAGGTTGACTCAATGAAATCTGAATGGGATGTAAAGCAGACATGGCTGTTGCTGTTAAGTGCATTCACTTTTTGCAACGTGCAACTTTGAGATATAAGGGTTTTGAACCACCAAGAGTTACTGTATGTACTTCTACGGACACGCTTGATATTGCATTTCTTCTTGTTCCAACATATGGGTTCCTTGGTATACTGAAATCATACCCATGCCACACTAGTTAACCCAGTTGTTGCTCATTGTTTTAGCTCCAGTCCTTTTCTTCTGAGCATGTTTTAAAAGTATCAGTCTTCTGATGTAAGCATATAAAAGGTGGACATCACTACGAGTCTAAACACCTCTGTTACATTCTGTTACAGTGCCCCTCGTTTTCCCTGCGCAGACAAATTGTGAAATTTAATACAAAATTTCTTTTTTTAGCTTTGGTGAGAGAGAGGAGACCAATGACAGTGGCAGTGGATTCATCAGTCTGAGCGATTGTGTGTAATAAGTAGGGCAGTGGTCATGCAGGGAAGGAACTGCCAAGACAAAGCACACAGGAACATTGCCTTTCAGCACCCATCACAGTGAAGAACAAATACTTAGTTGATTTCTACAACAGTAATGAGATATCTTCTGAAATTCCTGGAAAATTCCTAAAACCGACCAACGGCAAATTACATGTAATGAATTCTGTTTCGCTGCATAACTGCTGAGGCTAATGTCTCCTTGAGTGGTGGGCACTGTACTGAACTCAAAGCAGCTCAGTGGTGGTTTAGCAGTGTCGGCATATACTGCCTAATTACCATCATTTGGGGTATTTGATTTAGAGCAGAAGTCTCCTATGTCTTCCAACCAAATCTTTCCTCGTGCTATTCTACCTCCTGCTGAGCATCTCCACTTTGACACTGCTACCTTGAATGTGCAGAACAGCCCCTAAGTATGGAACCAGTTCAAATTAACCTAAAGGTTGTCGAGGAACGGATACTTCCAGGACTGAGATTGTCTTCGGAGAAAGTCTTTTATTACTCTACTATTTATCTTTTTATAGGCTTTTTATAAAATGGCAAATGGGTTTCCCTTGCACTGTATTTCAATACTGGAGTCACCTTGTTGTGAGCAGTTTCATGTCGGAACTGTCGGTAGAAAGAAAATAGTTCCCACACGAAACCGCTCACAACAAATCTGTGGATTATCTTGAGTAACCGGGTTATGATTGGAAAGAGACATTGCTGTTGAGATGTTGAAATGTTTTTTTTTGTCGTTTTGAGCACCTACTACTACTTCAAGGTTAGGGGAGCTTATCGTCATGGTTACAATAATAGACACCTGGCAGGATTTAAACTTCTCTCAAAAGTTCTTTTTCCATATTTTTTCACTTTTTGTGTGTATTGCACAAATGTGTTTACCATCCCCTTAAACTCCCCAGTGTACTCTCAGTTCAGTATTTACAACTTCCAATCCTTTGAAAAACACTAATATCTCCTAAAAACGACAATTACCGCCATGCAGCTTGATACAAATAAGCGCCAAAGTTGTAGTTCATCCCATTTTCAAAGTAGTGTTGAAAATACGGTCATAAAAACATATCTACTAAATATTTCAAATATCTACTACAGCTGAACTGGTAATTACACTTCATCTAGATGATCTATGTTAAGAAAATGAAAAGATCTTGGTTCATTTCAGATATGCAAACTGGCTTATCCCCTCTCAAACTGTAAAGTCTGACTTAACGTCATACAGTCATCTTCTACCACTTGTTCCCGTTAGGGGTCACGGGTGACTGGAGCCTATCCCAGTGACTTTAGGCCTCAGGCGGGGTACACCCTGGACAGTGGCCAACAGATAGCATGACAACCATTCACTCTCACATTCATTCACTGGGGGCAATTTAGAGTTGTCAATTATCCTACACATGCATGTCTTTGGACGGTGGGAGGAAGCCGGAGAACCCGGAGAGAACTCACGGTAACACGGGGAGGACATGTAGACTCTCGAACCAAGGATCTCTAACTGCTCTGCCACCGTGCACCCCTATACTGTATCAAACAAACTGTATTGTTTAACCTTATGCCACGTATTAGGAGTGTTAAAAATGTCTGTTGAAGTTAATTAAAATAACTGGCATTTAGCTATAAATAAATGTCCTCAAGTAAGACGTTGTCTGTGTGTTTTCTTTGAAGCAGAAGACAAGGTCAATTTTTCGAAAGAATCCAATCCTTCTTAAGAGACTGATCAATTTAAGAGTCGAGTTTTAAATAATTGGGTCGTGTTTCCCGGTTTACCGGGTGGTGGCCCCATCGAGAGTGTTAAAGTGTAATTATTTAATTAAAGTAGTTGATTCTCCTACACAAATCTGACAACAAATCCCTCCTCTGTTACTCTTCCTGAGGTTTCTTCCATTATTTCCTCCTTTTAAAAAGGTTTTTTTGGGGTAGTTTTTCCTTATTCGAATCAGGGGTCTAAGGACAGAGGGTGTCGTATGTTGTACAGACTGCAAAGCCCTTTGAAGCAAATTGTGATTTTTGATATTGGACTATATAAATAAAACTGAATTGAACTGAATTGAATTGAATAATGGAGTGAATAGATGGCCAGAGCCGTTCCTCTGAGCGTCTAATCTTGCCACAGATGGTTTTACATTGAAGTTAATTGAAAGCAGGTGCATCTCACACAGACGCACAAGGTACCCTTGAGCGTCTGTATGCGATGCCAAGGGGTGTGACAAAACGTCAGTATTTGATGACTTAGGAATGAGAGTGATGGAAAATTGTTATGAGCTGGTCAACTCAGGAAAAGAAGGCTTCAGGAGACTGGCAAAGTTTAATGAGGCTTGATCAAGGAGACTTTTGCTATCAGCAGTACAAGTTGTAACCTTAGTGCAGTGCCAGACCCAGTCTGAGGTGTTCTCACAGTATATATCTCTAGCCAACACTACAGTTTCAACTATGACAAGGTTAGGAACTGTAGTCTAAATATGTGCTCTTTCTATTTGGAAGATAACAGTAAATCTCACCTATGGTCACGCTGAGTGCACAAGATAACTGTGGTACATTCCTCATGCAAATAAGTGTGTATGCTCATCGTACTACCAGTGAGCTATTATCAGTGACCTTGTAGTTGTCTAGGTGACGGCCCTTCCTCCCTAACCAGCTGCTCTCTCTCAGTGTGGGAAGACTACCCAGTGACTTTGCACGCAAGCAGCGCTAAAGCCAGGAGCTAGCTGCATCCTATGGCTGTAGGACCTCGGCCAACTTGATGTGGCGATGGCAAAGTACACGAAGGCGACAGCGGGGCTCGGGCAGAGAAAACTGGTAGACGTTTAAACCCGCTTCAAATAAAATGCCGTGGAGGGGAAAAGTTAGTGTGTAGTAATGTTATCGTCCGGAGTGAAGCGTTTTCTTCCCAGCAGCAAAACAGCAGGAAAGAATACTACAAACCTGAAGATAAACCTCAAGGCACACCTCACAGAATTTGAGCTAATGTTAAGGATAAGATGTTGAATAACATTATGTTACTTTTAAACTTATATTAACTTTGTGGTGTAAGCTTATAGTTACCTGATAGTCGGGTGCAAAAATGTTACATATATTTTCCTTACAAATTAATCTGAATGGTAGGGTATAAACTATTATAAATACATACATATAACACAGTCCATAACGGTCCAGTACAACCCTACTACTAGGGCATAAACTTATTACAGAATTAAATTTATTGCTTAGAACAGACACCCGCCACTGTTTCCTCCACTGCACCAGTATGATATCTCGGGGACTCGGCGTGTGCCCCAGTGGGAGGAGAGGTTCAGTGGAGGGGGTGGCGATGCCAATCCAGTCACATATGGCAATCTTGGTGCCGAGAATTGTAATGAAATAATTAATTAATATTATTGCGCGGTCCGCTGCACACTTGTTCAGAGCAGGTTGACAGACAATATAAAGTTTTATTCCGGTTGTGGCATTAATTCCAGCCTCACAGAATAAAATGGACGAGTTGATTCTTACCAGCTCGGTAATCCACAACAACAGGCCACACAACTGATGAAAAACGGCAGATGAATTCAAACTTATCCTCAGGTCATCTTCTTTTTAACAAGTCTGGCCTGGAGCGCCACATCTTTGATACAATGCAATACAGATAGACTGAGACTGAGCGATTGCCCAGGGTAGATACTAGAGTGGTGCTCCCACAAATGAAGTGTGAGTGTTATTTAAAAAAAAAATCCTAATTTAATTCTGGCTCATTGCCAGGATCACATTTATGTAGCAACATTTGTGTTCCCGGATTGTCAGCGTTCAAAACAGTCAAATCCAAATGAATTCAACTTTAAGAGCAGTGAATGGGATTGTCACGGCCTTTCTGATCCCAGCCCATAACCGAGTGCCCCACAGGTGCGCCAGGCAAGCCCGGCTACGAAATGACCAAAAATTCATTTTGCGCACGGGGCAGTGACTGCAATATACATGAAAATAGAGCCCTGTCCCAGTTTGGCATTTTTTAGTATAAAAAATTCATGTTCTGATATCAAGGGATGCAGCTCAAAGTTTTTTGTAGAAACGAAATTCGAATTGGTTAAATATTATTGAGAATGTTGCCATTTTAATGAAAGTGGAAGACAATATTAACTGTTAAGCTTAAACCTACCACACACTCTATGGAGTGTTGCGTGGGAGGCTGCTGTAGTACAGTACAGCCTGGCAGAGGACACATTTAAGCTCATCAGTCCAGGAGGAGAGCCTCTCTCTCAGCAGGACTCATCAGCGTCAACACAAGTAGGCCCAGGAGACGCTCAAAGCCCTGCTTCACACACGCAGAAATATACTGGCTCAAAAAGTTTAAATGTAAATCTGTTTTTTGACTCCCACAAAACTATTCGATTGATGAAACGGCAGCATACAAACGCACACTTTATCCACACACAGTGACACACCCACACCTGACATACAGGCTCACCCACTACATTTAACTCACAAAGTAAAAGCTATTGCTGTGAAAAAATGCATCAATGCAAACACTTGATTTACACACACAGATCTTCAAAGACGTGTGTACATGTGTGCGCTGCTCATGAGTTTGAATTTGGCATGCATGGACGGCATCATACAATCTGTGCTTTTTCTTTCAAGGCAAAAAGCTGTTAGATGTGCCTCATGTATATACACACAGACACACATAGATACACAGTTTGAGTAGCAGTTTCGGCTGCTTTTCAAAATAACGTAAAGCCATTTCATCTTGCTGCTTCGAAGTAAGCAATTTCTCCATCTGCCTACTCATCTCCTCTATTTTGTCTTAACTGCAAATCTATCGATTCTTATCAACTGCTTACTCATTGTTTTGGCGACAAATGGTCCTCCAGAGAATTGTCCCTTTAGGTGACCCACTGACCTTTCCTCTAGCACCACCCTCAGGTCAACATTTGACACAAAGTGAGCTCTACACAAAAGATTTCTTATAATCTTTTTTTTTTAAAACATTAAAAAAAGTTCCTATCATGAGTGCCAACAACGCAGGGAGGGAGGTTTGTGTGGAGCGCCAAGTCTTTGTGGTTCTCCAGAGACTGATTGCCAAGCCAGACCCAGTTTTGTGCGACCCAATCAAATTCCTCAGTGAGTTGGTCAAATCCCTCTCACAATGATAGCCCATGCTGTTTGAGATATTTCATATTATGGTAGCTTTACGATGCTCCAACTGCTCACTTGGGCCTGCTCACGTGGCCTTTAACACATGACATTGACAATCAAACTGAGTCTAATCAAAGCACATTAAGTTAGTTTAACATTATATATTAACCTTGGTAAAGCAAGAGTGAGTTTATATTCCAGAAAGGAATCCTGTCCATTTCTATGGTAGAAACCATTTACGAAAACCATGTCTGTGAAGATTATCAGTCATCCAGGTCATGGTATATCCAGAAGTGCAAAGTCAAGGGCAACTGAACTTGCTTTAGATACTTCAGACATTTTGCTTAAGACACTTGAGATAATTAGATGAGAGGCAAAATGTCCTCAAAACATCTTCAAGACTCTAAAGCAAGTCCAGTTGCCCTTGACTTAGAACTTCTGAATATTCCGATGACCGATCTCCAGTCTGTTGTCACTGATAAACACTGCGTGAGTTCAAATGCAGCACTGGATCAGCACTTATGCCGAGTTTATAGATTTTAGTACCACTTAAAGATCTTTGACCAGTAACTATGAAATATATGACAAAACCAAAATGTCTTATAATCTAACTGGCAGATTATTGTGATCTTTAGGGAGCCTTCATGCTCCCCACCAGATGAACCCTGTTCATTTTACTGATCACGACCTTTCCTTCAGGGCCATCCTCAGGAAGCACCTTACATTTTATCCCCCAAAATCATCCTACACTGTTCAAATATTGTATATACAGAAATATGCTATATATTTACATGTTGTTCATCCTGTTCACCACCCTTATATGGTGGATTGACGACAATTTATCGCACATTTGCGACTGTATGACTTCGTTGGGTGGGGGAAAAAGTATGGACTATAGCATTGCTATGGGGTGAAAAGTAGTAGGGGTAGGATATAGTGAGTAAAAGAAATCGTGTAAAAACCATGGAATTGATAATTGTGTGTAATGATGAGAGGGACATTACAAACTCCAGACATAGATATGTCAGTTTACAGAAATATCTGTATATTTGTGCTGAAAAACACATCCAAACCTTATATGCTTGTATTAACTTTATTGTGACCTGTTATAACTATATGTATGACACAGTTACAAAGAGAGAGAGAAAAAGAGTGCACATTCGTTGACTGCAAAACACATATACAGAGCCCAAAACGAAGGCCGTGAAAGAGAGACTATAGACACCGACAGAGCGAGAGAGACTGAAGTGAGAGGAGGAAATATTAACTGGGGGGGTTAATGGTCCAAGTAAAAGCCCACTTAGATAATCGATGGCCTCAAATGAACTTTTTGTTCCTGCCAATTGAGACTGATAGAGTTGACAATGATCCCAGTCCACTCACAGTTCCACTCAGGAGCCCATAGAGGACTTTGGTGGCTGGACTTTGATCTTGCTCCACAGGTTTTAAAGTTCATACTCGCCAGCCATGACGGCGCTCCGACACAGAAAATTGTGGGCTTTAGCTTCTGGCAAAACCAACAGCAAAAAGCAAACAGTGGAGAGGGATGAGACACACGCTACCTGCTCTGACGGGAGCATACAACCACACACACTGACCTCTGACCTTAAACCTAATCCTCCTCCTACCCCAAATTAAACTAAATCCTAATTCTGACTCTACCAACTTTTTGGTTATCTTACCAATATTGGTAGTATAAGTTCAACATGTTCTAGAATTCGTAGGCTCAGATTCACATAAATATTATCATAAATAACCTTTATTATTATCAACCACACAAGATCTGTTCATTAACAGATTAAGCCATCATTGCAAAACATCCTACAGTTTAGCGTTGAATATTACAATTACACAGATAATTAGGATTTCCTCCAAAACATGCTGGCCAAAACTACGAGCCAATCAGCACTTTGATCGGGTGACAGCCAGGCGTTTGCCTATCATGCCCTGGGTCTTGCAGTTGGCGGAGAGCAGCGGCGGGCGCCTCGATCGCGTGAGGTTATCGTCACCCGTGTGTGCACGTCGTCAGAGCGAGTCGGGATCAGGTCGGACACAAATCTAACCAGCATGCATTGTGCGGCGATAGCCAGTGACCACCTCGTATGAGCCTATTGCATATACTGACCTGCTGACACACACACCCTATTTATATACAGACTATGTGAAGTCTCCCTCTTTTGTAACATACTTTTGACCTAGATTGTGATAAAATGGGGGCTCATCCAGGATGATTTGCCTTGTCTGGTAAGTTTTCTAATGCTAAATAAGAAACTTGTTTGTATTCTGCTGTAAGGTTGGAACTAGCACTATTTGTGTCACCTCTATCTTACACCAATCTGCACTAGTAAAGGTTTGGGGCTTACCTTTAGAGGAGGACAGAGACTTGAATTAGTCTCATGTTCAGGTAGGTATGACTTCAGTAGGTAGTAGGTAGTTTTGGGAGTTCTCATTGTCTAGTTTTGGCTATTGGTTGTGACTGAGATCAGTTTGTCTGTGCATACATAGGTTTGGCTAGTTTGGTTGAGGTTCCTGCAGGGTTTATTGCTTTGTTTTGGTCAGTTGTGCATACTGTAGGCCGGGGTTGTCAAACTGAAATACACAGTGGGCCAAAATGTAAAACTTGAACAAAGTCACACGCCAACAGTGAACAAACCTTTTGGTCTGCTATTGGTGCGTACCCAAGTACGATTGCTGCTTTCACACCTCATCAAACGAACTCCACCAAAGGGGCAAACGAACTCTAGTACGATTCAACCAAACTAGATGAGGCAGGTGTGAAAGCATCCTTAGCTACTAACATTTGGCTTTTTTTTTTCCAATTTCTTAAAAAATATTGACTTGTTTGACCTAAGACTAATTTTAGTTTGATAACCATCCCTCAGTCATATGGTTTGATCAATTGTCATCTTTGTATTTGTGCTCAGTCAAACCCAGAGAACTCATGAACCAATTTCAATTAAATATTTTAAGAACATCTCATCCCTAAATGGAGACTATTTCTTCATTCATTGTCAGTGGAGCCTCCACAGACTTTATGCAGTGAGTTCATGTCCATCTGATAAACCGTAGCTAAATAAGGTTTTCAAAAAAGAACATCAAAATACTAAGCCCCACAATTGCATTGTGAGTCCACAAGGCCTAGTTATCTGAAGAAACTCTAAACAGATAATGACATGATAAGTTTCATTTTGAAGTGAACTCTAAAAACCATGAAGCATGAAGTCCAAATCCCATAAGGAAAGACCAAATAGAGATGACCTCTTCCTTCCAAAAGGCTTGGAAGAAAAAAAGGTTCCTACCTGAAAAAACACAGCCATGGCTGCAATGATCCTCTTCTCCCTGAGTGCTGCACTGAGGCTGTCGAAGTCGTCTGAGTTGTACGTGTAGATCTGCATCTGTGAGAGACAGAAACACTGGGTGACGATGGAGGAAGCAGAAGATTAAACCTTGACATTGAAGTCAGGAAAGACATCCAACAAAGTGAGTTAACTCCTTCAAATAATCTTTAAAAAAATGGCACTTTTGAATTGTATAAAAACAAGTAGACTTCTCAGAACATTCGGCAGTTAAATACTAGCGAAACAGAGATTCTAATTGCTTCTGATAATGTGAATTCCCGTATTTCACGTAGACTTAGCCCACTATCCTATGCAAACCAGCAACGCCGGGTTGTTTAAGTGGAATTTCAATAAATATATTAGTTCAGTCTGGTTTCCGTCAGCCTAGGAACATCTCTTAGATTAGACCATGCCAACAATCCTCATACCGCAAGCTGGGGTTCCACAGGTGTTCAAAACACTTTCATTACGCATTCACTGCAAAGTTTGGAGCAAAACTAAAACAGTCACAACTTGAAAAAGATGGAGGGAAAAGTAAAATAAAGACAGAAGTTAAAAAGGGAAGTGTTGCCTCAAGTGTGAACTAGCCCAATAATCCTTGCTGCCCACTTTTGCATAGTTAGAATATATTTATATATTTCTCACTCGTCATTGAGAAATAAACATTACCCATGACCTTTTTCCTCTGCTGTTTGGATTTCCACAGCACTGCCTAGAGACATGCTGAATTAAAATATTAAACTGCTGGGAGCAGCACCTTCATGTTAAGTACTGCTCTGTTTTAATAAGATTTGAAACTGATAAAAATGCCCAACAGAAGGAGCAAACCCACATTACAGTTTTTCTGTGGAGATTTTCTCAAATGAATGTGAGCTAAACACGCTGGCAACATCTGGAATAGGTCTGGGCTTCGTAGTGAAGGAATGAGTATGAAAATCTACAAATTCACTGCTTATTCAGTGTTTGTGTAATTAGAGGAATGAATAAACACTGGAATTCATGAATTATATGCAACTGGTGATGGAAAATAGAAGATTGATGAACTATGACCTCTTGTCAGTGAGTACTATAATCCATCAAAACTATGGAATCTATGAAAATAAATCAGGTTTTTTTTTTTAGAGAAACAGTATACATTCAGAAAGATTTCCTGAATGTCAAACTACGTGGCAATCGTTGTTCATTCACCTTGCACAGGCAGGAGGGAAATTTACGTTTGGCAGTGCACATAGAAGGCATACTAAAGCTTAAACCTCAGCTTATCACATTTTGTTATAAAGACAACGCTGTTGTCAGCAAAGCAAGGATGGCAACATGCAAAACATGTGGCTTAAAAAACCCAGATGGAGATGCAACAACTTCTTGAGGCTTGAGGCTTCACAAAAAACAATAAGTTGAGGCTAGCAATAATAATCATGGGCCAGATATGACTTCCGTTAACACTAGCTAAAAGCTAGTAATTTGCAAACATGAAATCAATACATATAGACTCTCATTTACTTTCATTATATTTTATATACTGAATTATCACTATATTCTTTTTTAGCTTTTTATTAGTTCTGGATGGGAGAATTAAGGAGAGGTAAGATATAGAATGATGTTGTCTGCATATAGTGCTAATTTATGACATTCCTGGCCTATAGTTAACCCATTTATTTTATCTTGCTGCCTGACCACTTCAGCAAGCAGTTCCATACATAGAGCGAAGATCAGTGCAGAAAGTGGGTCCCCTTGTCTGGTTATATACTGTATATGAAAGCATCTGGATAGAGGATACCATTGACTCTCACTTGAGCAATTGGGTTTTTATACATACATTTTAACCATGAAAAAAGGTAGGGTGAAATCCGAATGCTTTTATTTTTGAGGAAATAAAAGCTTTTTCTGCATCAAGTGTCAGCAAAGGAGATCTTTCCTATTTTATGAGAATAGTTAATTATTTTTAGAGTGCATCTTATATTGTCAGATAAAAATCTATTAGAAATTAAACCGGACTGATCTGTATCTATTATATTTGGCAAGATATCTTTAAGCCTATATGCTATAACATATCTTTAGATTTTTTTTATTGTATTCAGTAGTGATATTGGTTCATAAGAAGTTCCATTACCCACACCTGCTCGGGGCCAACAACCGTCCAGACCACCCCACTCTCGAGGCTGGCCTCGGGTATCAACCGAGCCTCCGCTTGCGAGCCCCACGATCTACGGCACCGCGCTGCCTCAGCAGCTGCGGGCCCAGAACCGCGAGGCTCGCGAGGTTGACCGGGCGTGTCGAACGCCAAGGCACTGCACACAAAGCCGATGTGTGTCCGTGCCCGTAATGAAGCGTGGACACGGAGACACATACCACTAAATATGCTTGCTGGCCATACATTTTCCTCTCAGGCTTCACACAGAGCGCTAGCTGAAGGGCAAAAAGCTAACTGTGCTATGCCTTCCGGTTACACCGTCACATACGACGCCAGTACAAATCACCAATCAGGATTGGCCTGTTTTCATTCTAGCTTCAGACACGCTACGCTGGGGGCGTTCCCCATAGTGTCATCTCGATGACGCAGTGCGAGTTCCCTTGAAAGGGAACTCAGCTCGAACTGTCAAACTGTGCTGATCAAAGATGAATCAAGATGTTCTTACTGCACTGAATATGTCCCGCCTGAAATGTTTTCAGAAACACATTTTAGTTTGTTCACATTTTACAAGCATTTTTTGAATTTCCAGGGTAAACTCTGGGGTTTAGTTACTCTTTAGATTTATCAAAGTATATTTTTGTTCTTCTTGTATCTGTGTTGTCAGCATCATCTTTATATTATTCCTCATAGCATCTTGCAAACGCTTACCACAACCTTGCTTTTCTCTGTTTTTTGGATGTATCATCCTAAACTTGGTAACTTAAACTTTTAATTGACTTTCTTTGGTTTCTTAAGCCTGTAGGCTAAAACTTTGATTGATTTTCTTCCCCATCATAATGTTTTTGTTTTGTAACTATTAATGATTGCTCCACTTCTTCTGTCAAAAACCTCTATAATTCATCATGTTTCTTCTTCAGCTGTTTGTTTAATTTCAGATCATGTGATTTTTTATGTTTGTCTTCCAATACATTTATTTGTAGTTCAAGTACCGTCTTAATTTTTTTCCTGTTGTCTTTCCTTTACTGATTAATATCTCATTATTTCTCCCTTTAAGACAGCTTTTGCCCCATCACATAAAATTATACTGTGAATTTCTTCTGTATCGTTTAATTTCAAATATTCATTTAAAGTATTTTGGACTGTCTATTTTAAGCCTCCATCTTGTATGAGGGAATTATTTATCCTCCATAAGTATTTCCCTTTCTTTGAATTTAATTTCACTTTTAGAATGACCAAGGCGTGATTTCATTGTGTCATTGTTCCAATCGTTGTAATATCTGTATTAAACATGAAGAAGTAATGCAATCTAGTATAGATAGAGTGTCTGTTAGAATAGTACGTATAATCATTTGTTTTTGGATGAATTGTTCTCTATAAATCTATCATTCCCTACTCTCTGCATGCTCTTAAAATATTTGCATTTTTCTCAGACTTAAGTCCTGCTTTTGAATCTACGTTAGGATTTAGGAGAAGATTCAAATCACCTCCAATAATAATCATGACTTTTTCTTGAGTTACAATTGAATCAATAATTTGGTTCATAAATTCAGTGTCCTCACCTGGCGGTTAATACATATTGTATAAGAGCTATTTCGATGTTTTCTATTCTGCTAATCACCAAAACAAACTATATCAAACCTTTTGTCCTATACTATCTTCATCATTTATCCAATATCTTATGTTCTCTTGTGTCAAATGCATTTCTCCGAGAAACAATATATCTCCTCTTTCTTTTTGCAATTCTTGTACAATGTTCTTTCTCTTGATACAATTATTGAGGCCATTTACATTTAAAAAAATAATAATATTCAGATTACCCATAACTTTTAAAGGAGTTGCACATGGACAAAAGTTTACTAAAGTTTAGGCAGGATTGCAAATTTTCCATGCAGTTATTCCAGCCCTGAAGAATTTAAAACAAAACATATGATAATAAATAAATAAATAAAACAATAAACAAAACTTGTCCAATACAGTCATAAAACACAAGATCAACAGTATACTTGACTTTCTGATATGCTGCCTTAGAACATTGATTTCCATGCATATCTCATTGCATGGGTGGTCTTGGTTCTACTTATAAACACCTGGTCTAAAGAGAAAGATTCCTTTATAATGCAAACTCCTTTCGTCCCCTTTCCAATAATCTTTATCAGAATCAGAATTACTTTTATTCATCCACAAGGGAAAATTCTGCCCCTCTAAACCATAATTGGTCCACTATCCTCCAAATGTTTTATGAGAATAGGCAAAAATAAAAGGCTTCTACAGGGGGTTCTCACTTTTCTCTCTGTTTATTGGATGGTGTTACATGATCTAGAATAACAAGTAAATAAAGAAAAAAAACACAACAGACAACTACAACATTGGCAAAACAACAGACTGCTACTGATGAAAATAACTGATTTTCTCTGTGTTTACTTTTCTTTCTTCTTCCTTAAATAAACCGAGAAAAGTGGACAAGAAATCTCTTATCTTTATTCGAGTCTCACATTTCTCGACACATTCCATATCATTCTTGTCTTCTAATAGCTATAGCGCTGAGGCAAGGTTAAAAAAAAAAGAGAAAAAAAAGACTATTTTAAATTGCTGGTCAGGTAAGCACCAGTACATTAATTAAGCTAAATGGTACATTGAGAATAAAGAAAAAAAAAATCAGTAGATATTACTATATTGGATGAAATAGGGGTTTCACAGCCTAATTTGTTTTTGTTTAGCATTTCAATATTCAGTTTGTCTCCTCCCCTTGATAGCCTACCAGCCCTCTTACTCTCACTCATTTAGAGGCTACCTGTTTTATATCAATGGCCACTCTCATCTAAACCTATTCACTCCCAGTCTCCATATTCTACCTTACATATCTCTCCTGTCTGATATTCACATGAAAGAAGGGGTAAAAAAAGAAAAGACAGAAAAATTAATATATATATATATATATATATATATACTGTGTATATGTGTAATCAGGAATTAAAGCTTAGTGCCAGCTAAGTAAGAGATGAGAGCATAAAGCAAATAAATAAATAAATGAGGGAGGCGAGAGAGGAGGGAGAATAGAATGAACGAGAAACTTCTAGACATCAGCCCTCCATAAGCGTACACACACACACACACACACACACACACACACACACACACACACACATTTTGGTTGTATATGGTTTTGATGTTATGTACTGCAGGCTATTTTATCTATGTTGTGTTATTGCTAATTTTACTGTTTTTGTGTATTTGATTTTGTACTACTGGTTTTGTGTATTGTCCATGTATTTGATCAATTTGTACTTGGATGCTTTGGCAAAACGGTTTTTCAAAACTTTCATGCCAATTGGTTGTTGGTGTTTGTCTGGATGTGTCTTTTTTATTTTTTATTATTAAACCTAATTCCCTAATAATCCATTAACTGGACACACTAATTGGATTACCTCCATAGCCTATTTAGTGAGTTGATTTACACACAGATGTCTGCAGTGAAAGTGATGAACAAAAAGTAAATTGTCAGTCTGCTATTTGTGTCGAAGAGGTTGCAGCCTGGATTTAATAATACTGTGAAATGGACTTTCATGAGAACAAGCACACACACACACACACACACACACACACACACACACACACACACAAAATTGGTCAAACAGACAGGCGGTTTTTGTTGTCATGGTGATATGGAGCCATGACGCATCAAGGCACACAGCAAATGTGTGCACTGAGTGTGTCTGTAGCGGAAGCACATTACTGTGCCTGTTTGGCTGTGTGTGTGTGTGTGTGTGTGTGTGTGTGCGTGTGTATGTACACAGATACTGTGTTCATATGCACCTGTGCTTACATCATTTGTAGTGTCGGGGAACACATTCCTGCATGCCAAAAGCAATTCTGGGAGCTTTTCCTTGCCAAGAACACTCCCAGTATCACTTGTGTGGCATTTTCTACAGTTTGCTAATCCCCCACATAAAGAGTCTTGTGCACTGCTTTTTGATCTACTTGCGAAATAAACATTGGTCAAAGCAGCCTGATATAGAGTCTGTTTGGTGAATTTATAGCGGGGACAGCTCAACTGGAACAACATATTCTGCCAAAGGGTATTAATTAAAGTCAATGTGGGGGATTGTGCGTTCGAATGTAGCAGTGAGACAGCAGCTCAACAATTATAATCAGTTTAAACACAGCTGTATTTGCCCTAATGATGCTTTCTCACATAGTGAAATGGGACAGTGATGACATAAAGTGGACAAAAGACTGCATTTTACTCTGCTGATGATATGAATGCAACATGTAGCCATCTGTGGCATTTAAAGCTGAGTGACATGGTGCATAAGTGTTTAAAATGTGGTACTGGGCCACCCTTAAACAGACAGTGTCATTTCCTTTGTTTAATTAATTAGAAATGTATTACAATTAACAACACTGGCTACTGATGAATTAATTCATTTTGATGTCATTCCATCAAAATACCTCATCCCACATTCCCAAATTTTACACTTTTTATCTACATAATGCTGGATGCAAGTGAGAGCTGGTAATGTTGAGTTTTCCTGTTTGGCCTCATGATGGAACGCTTGTCTCATTGTTCCTAGGAATAGATAGACACAATGATGAAAAAGTAAGTTTATGGTAGTTTACTGTCACAGTAACATGATGGTGCAATCACCTTGGTGTCAGGTTTAGTGCAGACCAGTATTTTATTTGAAATCGGTAGGGTTTTGATGACACTAGCTCATAAACACTAATCAAGATGTCCCGGGGGCCACTGATGATGATTTCTTTAAAAGCAGAACTGGAGCATGAGAATGGCGAAGCTAGCTCAGACGACCGGAGGTCTGAAAGAAACAACGGTCAAGATTCCGTCCAAGTAGCAGTCCCAAGAGGGAACTAATGAGGGAACCTGATCTAGTTATCTCAATAGCCTCAACATTGCTGCTGTAAGCAGTTTGCAAGTAGTTTTCCTGGCCAAATGTCCAACTTGGGATGTCAGAAGATCTCACAAGTGTCGCGCTTATCTGGAAAACCTGGGCCTTCAGCTGTTGTAGCCATGACTGGAGAAAGGGAACGAGGTGCCACGACTGCCAAAAGCCGACGGATGCTCTAAAGGTCTTTGTTTTATCCAGAAACACACCAGCTTCTGCTGAGGAATTCCCACAAAGTCTGTCAGTCTGTCCATCCATGCTCCAACACTGGAGCGGTGCACGCAGTATGCACAACCATGTTGCAATAACCGCAAGCAAGTGACTGTACTTAGTGTTTACTGTGCTGACATATTTCTGTCTGGTAGGTGTCAGTCTATGAGAAGTTATAGTAGCCTACTATGTATATATACATATACATATATATATGTATGTATGTATGTATCTATATATGTGTATATATACTGTGTATATATATGGAAATGTGACTCTTTTAGTCCATTCTGGAATTCTTGATATTGCAAAGGAGCATGGTTTTCATTGGACAGAAGGGAGATGTTCTGTGAGATGCCATGTAGTAAATTAACAGCCACATAAATGTCCTTACATCTCTGATTAAGTGGGAGATCAGCAGCAGACTGAGGGTTTCAGTATTAAGCTGGGAAAGTTTACTATGGAGCGCTTCCAGGACACAGAGCTGAGAACCGATAGCAGGATAAGACCCGTTTTGTATGATTAATCATTTGTAACTCTTCTGCTTGTCATGATTTGCTTTCTAGGCCACGTCTCTCTTAAATAGAATGATTTCAGTTGGGCTGTCTGTTGAAGTGAACTGTAGTTAAATTAAAGTTCATGATAGGAATAGTTTAAAGGAAGCAGAATCTGATTTGAGTTTGATTTTACATTAGTAAAAATTGTGATTTTGTTTTTCCAGAAATGTGCCTCAATGGCCTTTTCTTGGATTGAAAAAAAAAAAAACCGAGCAAGGCTGGATTACCATTTGGGCAAGCAACCTTTTCTGGCCACTTCACACACACATATTATGATTTACAGTTGCCTAATTAGACATGCAACAGACACACAGAGAGATTGGCATTCATTTGGAATCACGTTTCTGGCCACCTGATGAAGGTAAGTCCAATCTGTAGCTGCTAAATGCTCCACTGTTCACCAGCTACTCACTAATGTTGGCAAGTAGTGAACAGCTGTTTTTTTTTTTTACTGAAAACAGTTCCCTTTTAGTGTTGGAAATGATGTTGGTGAGAGTGAAATAAGCTAGTAAAAACCAAGCGCATCATTCCAGCCCTGCATATAGGAATGTTTTCAAGTTAAATACTTTTTTAAATACTTTTCATGCCTCATCAACCTCCAACTCTGTCCTACCCACTGATGGTTCCATCTCCACAAATTCACACAGCGTGGTGACTCAAACCCACTAAACTTAATTTGATTTTCTAATGGATATGCCAGTTTGCAAAGATACCAAATATGGCTGAGTTGCGGCGAAATGAATTAGAAATGATGCCCTACGGAGTAGCCATAAAAACCATGGCAACTGCGATGTTAATGTGTAAAATGTCCCTCAGTGGAGGCATCAACTGTGCCTTCACAACAAACAGATACTATACAGTCATTCAGGGTGGAAATTATTAGTAGTATTTTCAAAATTAAAAACGCAAGCCTTTCAGAATGTCCGGTAATCTAAGACCAACTGTCGATCCATATTAGTAGCAAAAAGACACAAGCACCATCATACGTGTACATACGCCTTCATTTTCTCATTCGTTTTGCTTTCTAAATCAGGCTTTAACCCGCCTGCTTTCTCTTTGACTTGTGAAACTCATTGCAAGGCTTGCCATGAGCCTTCACCCTGCCAACGCAAATCTATGGTTGTCACCTGTTGGTTTTTACTTATTTATTCATTTTTTTAAATGAGCGCTCTACGGAGGTGATCATTTTTTGAGAAGGTGTCACGGGTTGTGTGTTGGCAACAGATAATGAGAACCCAAACGCAGACCGCTCCCGTGATGAGGAGTGGAGTATTTATTTAAAGGTTCCAGGCAGACAGGCAGACAGACCAAAGGAAGTAGGCATGATCCAATAACTCAGACAGGCAGACCGCACCGACACATATACGATGACAAACTGACACAGAGACAGGGAAACACACAGACTAAATACATTTGGGAAGGGAAGCCACCGAGACACAGGGGAACACAATCAGGAAATCAGGGGGGGAAGCTCATCTGGCAGACACAGGAGGGAAGAGACAAATGACAAAATTAAACAGGAAGTAACCAACCTTAACCCAAAACCCAGGCCGAACAGACAATTTCAAAATAAAACAAGAACTTCACAGTGGAAAAGAACTCAAAACCATGACAGAAGCGGCTGTTTTTCAAGGTTTGGGCCCCTTAGTTCTGATAAAGTAAAATCTAAATGCTACAGCATACAAAGGGGCTTTCCCTGTACAAAGTCAGGTCCATAAAGACATGGTTTTCCCAGTTCTGGTGAGGAAGGACTTGGCTGGCCTGACCTCATCCCCAACTAACACCTCTGGGATGAACTAGAACGCAAAATGCAAGCCACCCAACATCAGTGTTGGCCATCAGTGGGTTTCCCACAATGCTCGTGTGGGAATTCTTGTGAATGGGAGAAAATTCCGATAAATGCCCACAAGAGTGGCATATAAAGATGAAGTAGCGCCCCTGTATGCGGTTGCTGCATAAAGTAATTGTTTTTACATGTGGGTGTAACCAAAAAACAGCTACTTCAAAGGCTGAAAATAAGGACGTGGAGGTGGGTGATTTTCAGGTGAGCTGTGGCTAAGCACTGAAACCTGATGACCTGGATTATAACAGGATTCTCAGTCATGGCACACCACGCTATTTTACCATAACTCACTGTCTTTCCTTTTTTGTTCTCCTGTGATGTGAAGTCCAAGGTCCTGATTAGCATCATTAAACAACAACTGGCCCAGACTTGAAATGGACTAACTCCCACTTGGTCCAATTAGTCATGAGCCCCAAATCTTAATCATAATGTGCGACTCCACCTTTAGCTAAGATTTGCCAGATTCGGGAGACTGCCGGGCGAAGACACATGGCGTACGTAGATAGGTTGTAAAATAAATTACAACACTACAGTAGCTTTGTCTAACACCCATGCAAGTAACAGGCACAATGAATTCACTAATGTAGACTACCTGTATATAACAGCTTTCTATCAAGCCCCATTTTGTGAACGTCTTACAAATACAACATGACGGAGACCAAAAAGATGAATAGTTCCAAAGCACTCTGTTCAGCACTGATGACATACTGAGCCCCAGCGGGAGTTAAAGAGGAAGGACTTGTATCATAAGTTGCTCTGGATAAATGTGTCATCAAAAATGTAACAGTCTTCAATCACTCTGCTGCGCTGCTCATTAATCCAGCCACGGACATTTATGTGGCCCAGGTCTGTAATTGACTCCTTCTATTGTGAACTCTATCATGTTGCTGTGGTGGGAGTCGCTGCTTTGTACTCATGTTTGTCTTTGGAATGTCTTTGAACGGAGTTTCCGTGCATCTCAATATTCCTCCCGGGCAACATACAAAGTTAATATTTGAGCGCGCTGACTCTCTGCTCTCACCTTCTAGTGATTCCTATGATCTGCCAGGATATTGAAAAAAAAGAAAAAGAAAACCCTTATCAATAGCAGGAGGCAGGAAAAGCTATCATTTGTAGCAACGGAGCGAGGGGAAAACAAAGACAAAGAGTTAGGTAAATGTTGCACTGCGAGGAGAAAGAGAGGGAGAGAGGAGGAAGAGGAAACCTGCCTCCCTCTCGGCGATCAGCCTTAGGGGGCCTTGTAAGAGCACCTCTCTCTTCCTAGAGTTCAAAAGCCTGAGTGGGAGGCAGAGATGCTTTTGAGCCCAGAAGGCAAGCCATCTCAACACCAAACAACATAGTATTTATTTTCTGCTCAGAAAACACTTTGTAGAGGGGAGCCCCCCGTCGCTCCCAGGGCATGCAGGGTCCACTTTCCCACTTTTACATCTTCATATCAGGCCAAAAGACATCGTCACCCGGCCGGTTTGAGGCCCCACCGTAGACTAAGCTGCAACCTGTAATCAGAGCTGGAGGAAAGCTGAACGCTGGGTCAAGGCCTTGGTTAACAAAAATACCTCCTCTATGCTACCGTCTCCCAAGAGTGAACAGGAACTCTTTGGGTGTCAGGTCTGGAGCAGCGTCTGTAAAAGTGAAAAGGATGTGACCTGGCCAGCTCATTAGAACCAGTCAGTGTCACTATACATTTAGAGAGGTGGAACACCACTGGGAAGAAGAGGAAGGCCTACACCATATCACAAAGGAATCGCCCACAAAGTCATTGTTGACATCATTTCTTTCTGCTTTTACAATGAATGATGTAATAGTTGGCTGTCGCAGTCCAAACAGGATGCTGAGGAATTTAGCTGTAATCACTGCCTCCCAGTAAAAATGAGCGTCAGTAACCTTTCTGATAATTTGAGGAATGCGAGACCAAGAGTGTACAGCCCTGCTAGTGGGTTTGTGTGGCACTGAGTCCGGTGTGTATGCGTGCGATCATCATCAAACACAGATGTGATGTAGTGTAATGTACTCAGTGAAACATTAATATGTGGGAAGGTAAGCACAGGAGACAGACCCTCACCATGAGCAGGCTGCAGTGATGAATCAGGCAGTCTGCACTGCTGACACCTTAATGCATCATTATTATAGATGTTCTAAGTGGTTTCTGAGGGAGGGGCGGATGAGCTGACTTAAAGCTAACAACCCACCTGAAAACTAAATGTACACGCATTCATTCTTTGATGTTACAAGATTTTATTATCTATCGCTGCGAACAACTCTCCTCATGCTGGAACTCAGAGAACAAAGCCTGCATCAGTCATGTCTTTGAAAACTTGCCAAATCCACACACTCTTTAAAATGTGCTGTCTTGTCTTTTGTCTTTTCGGAAGAGGACGTGAATTTCAAATATATTTTGGAAGTTAAACATGAAATGGCTTATCAAAGGCAGCATGCGTTCAACCATCTGTGCTACAAAGTACATTCATATGTAACTTAGTGCCAGAAAAATGCTCTTTGGAGGACACAATGCACTTTTCTTAAACTTAAGAACAGCAATACTGAACATCTAGTCACATCATTTTCACAACCGGTGTTTTTCAATTTATTATTCTTTTAATAGCCAACAAATAAACGAACTTAGATAACGTTCCATAAAAATGGTCATCGTGCTTAAATCATAAAAATTTCAGTTAAGTATGAGAGAGGCAGAAGAGAAACCTTAGACAGATAAGGCTTAAAGGTAGATAAGGCTATTTATCTACTCAACCTGTTTAAGCTTATTCATGACAAAATATTTAATATCCAACATATATTTAATATATATTTAAAGGTTTGGTGTATTTTAAATATGATATGCTAATGTTAACATTACTGTTGAATCAAACACAGCTTAGCAAATGCTAATGTTGGAAGAAGTAGTCAGATCTTTACACCTATATATATATATATATATATATATACAAAGTATTAGTATGAAAATATACTTAAAGTACCAATAGTTAAAGTAAACTACAGAATGGTCCATTTCAGAATAATAGGCCTATATGAAATGTTGTATTATTGGATTATAATTGTTGATGCATACTGATACATTTACCAACGCTCGGTTCGGCCATCGCAGTCTACGAAGGCAAGTACATCATGTACATGTACATCAACATAATTTCAGCTAATGTGTTAGCTAATTACGCACCGAGTACTAAAAGAGACAAAAGCAAAGCTACAAACCTAAGTTCATCATTTTAAGGGCTTTTTTTCCTCTCCTCACATGATTCTCCTCCCATATCTCCCACGATAACCAATTCTGGAGCCTATTTGTGCACAACCAAACTATCTAATTACACTGTTTTCCACTCATCCACATCCATACTTATGGAGTATTATTATATGAACTGTGCAGTCCTCTCTTGTAGCGTAGTGTTGCATTTCATTTTATCAGCTTCCATGTTGGACATGCATGGAATCCATGTGCCAATAACTGGAGCAAAGAAAGAAATGTGACTGCAGCACTGCATCGGGCATGTTAATGGAATATGTCACAGGCTCAGCGGTCACAGAGAACACAGTAGCACGAGAAAAGCTTTCTGAGCATTTCTGAGGCAGACCTCTGCCCACAGGAAATGCCATGCAAAGTCTCCCCACTGTTTCCAACCATATGACAATGATTTAAAAACAGGTGTCCTGCCAGAAACCTCTGAGCAGTCCCTTCGTTCTTTCCATCCACCTTCAAGTGTCTCATGGGACAGCTCTGTTGCCTCAGGATGGAAATGTAAAGCACGCGGTACGCAAGGGCTGACGATGCTGCCACGGCCGTGCTGGGAGTGCTGCGAGACTGGGCACAGTGGCCTATGATCCCCGCCCCCCCCCGCAGGCACTGACAGATCTGAGGCGACAGAAGCAGGGCTTTGTGTGGAAACAGACAACAGAATGCGCCGCGCGGAGTGCACGTCCTTGCTGAGAGGAGAGTGAGGACATCAAGAAGAAGGTTTAATGCAGTCTCTCTGTCGATCCGAGCCACGCTACGGGGTTTTGAATTCCCCAGCCCCTTTCGCAGCAGGAGAAAGGCTGTCCGTCAAAGAAGGTCATACGATGCAGAGTTTCCCGCCATTGATGCAACACGCTCACTGCTTTTCATCTCCCTCACCGCGACAGCTTTACAAAGCAGATCGGGAGATGCCGGGACCGGGCTGTACAATCTGGGTTATGGGATATGTTTAGAGCACGCTGCGACCTTGCTCAATCTGTCTTAAAAAAAAACCCCAACTGAAATGCATTATGTGAGAAATGGCCCTGAGAGTCAGTGGTGGCTTTTTCAATTTCATGAGTGTTACTTTTTCATAAAAGCAAGGGGGAAGGGGCAAAATATTGCGTTTGGCCAACAAAAAAAAGGTGGTGGTGGTGGGGGGGGGTGGGCTTATCAGCAAGCCAGATTATTAAAAATGGTTTGGAACAGGCTCGGCAACTGGGACAGCATCTATTTGCCCTCTAGGTAGCAATGGGCTTTTGAAGAATGACTGTGGGGATTTTTTTTTTGTTTTTTTTGGTGTCATTGAGGACAGGCACCGGGAAATATAACATCATGTCAGGAACGGCATGTGTTCCCTATCCGGAGGGAAGGCCAATCATAAACAAAAGAGAAATAAATAACAAAGAAAAAACAAAAAAAAAACAGGGGAGTGCGGCCTGGCAGTCATCCGTTATCTTTGAAGGTTTAATGGAATGTAGCTGGCTGAGAGAGAGAGAAAGGGGAAGAACAAAAAGGGGAGGGAGAATAAAAAAGAAAAGAAGCATACAAACAGAGGCTGAATGAAACAAGAAGACAAGAAAAACTCTAAGGATACCATTACTAATAAGATCAACAGCACAGAAAACAACCCCCATCACCATAATGTAGTTATAACAGAGCACCTCCATGTGTTTGCCTGTAACATCCAGTTACACTGATTTACTTACTTGTGTTGTGCTACTGGAGAACAGAACAAATGCAGTAGTTCATCAGCTCTGTCTGTCTGCCAGCGTAACAGCATAGTCCCTCTGCATCCATCCATTCAATATCCCTTCTCTCCCCCGTGCCCGACGTGCTGCCGTGTCACTTTAGACAGCTCGCTGCTCACTTTGCATTCCATACACAAATGCAGTCGGTCCACGCGCGCTTTAATGCCCACAGGTTCTTAAATAAAGACACACAATGAAGACGTGCACACAATATCCCAACTCAAGTCGTGGTTAGCCCGTCTGCGCTCTCCATGTAATCGTCAGTGTTTTGCAGTCATGGTTATGCTCCAGTCACAGAAATAAGCCACAGATTCGGTCTGTAACAGCAAAAAGGACTTTTTTGGAAAACCTCCAAGGCATTTCCATAGTTATCAAAGTGCCCTATCCTAGTACACTCTCCAAACCAGATTTACAACAGCATTGGCCAATATTATTAGTCCATATTACTTCATCACAGATACATTGACATCAGTGTATGTATATGTTGGCCAAGAGGTATTTACACGCTTAACTGTGGCCTGAAAGCATCTTATTATGCATCGAGTCTTTAATTTTTTGTCTTCTGATTTAGTGAATTCACACATTGTCACACTGCAACACTGGCCAGCGGGACTGCGGCAGAACGTATCCAGTGCACAGGCAGCGGTGAAGACGTGAAGCTGGCGCCGCACTGCTGACGCGCTGCTTTCTCTGTGGCCGATGCCACCAAGGGTCAGCGTCGGTTGCACTGAAGCATGACTGCGATACGACGAGCTAGTGTGCCGACCTTCAGCTGGGATTTGTTTTTGTTTTTTTGTGTTTTGTCAAATTACTATTTCCAAGGTCAAAGAATCAACTTTCCTTTTTAACATATGGGCCAACACAGACCATCAAAAGGGCCCAATAATGAAAGGCCAATCGTTTGTTTGACCTTGATTTTACGGCATTAGACGCTACGCTACTGCGTCCCGATAGAGATTCAGCACGACTCCAAAAAGGAAGACAAATTAGTGTCCAAAATCCAGACATATGGCCACCCTACTCTGAAGGCCCAAGATTCATATCGAGTGTCAGTTGGTTTAGGGCAATTTATTTATCATTGAATACGCACCATTAAAGCACAGTCACCTAAAATGCTGCTCCTATTTACCTAAACTTGCAAGAATAGATTTTTTGGCGACTTGTTAGCAGTGCAACACGTTGTAAGCACACTGACATATTATCACCACCATACAATTGTTATGTTTCAACACATCCAGCATACACCGAGCAACATTAGCACATTTGCGTCCACCCATGTTCCGCTACGTTCCCCAGCAAGTCGCTAACTTTGTCTGCCTGCTGTTTGGTGCCGAGCGGGCAGTGTACAGAGGGAAGGAAGCAGTTGCCTCCGCGCTGGACACCAGGTTGATGAGAGCGGTGAGAGTGAACCGAGACAGTAAAGCTGGGGGCCTGCACAACCGAAACAGTGAGCGGCACCTTGTACGGTACATTACGCAGAGTCATATGATCCGTTGCTCATATAAAAATAATGATTAGTGCAGCTTTAAGCAAATTGCAACAGATTAAATGACACACAGCACACCTGGGACCAGATAGTTTTCCAGCAATCAATATCACATCAATAACATCTGGCCAATAGGGGCCCAAGGCTTCTTTTGCCACCTATCAAGTTAATCTGGCATGATCACATTATGACTATTTTTCATAGATTGCAAATTTTCAAAATGTAATTGGCTTACATGCCAGCGAGGAAGTAATACCTGTATATTTTGCTTCCAGCCTCTTAACTATGTGTGTTGACGTGTATTTATATCGTCACGGACCACCCCACATCACCGTTCATGTCTTTGTTGATGCGATTCATTACACCAGAATGAACGGCCATGTGTCGCACAGTCCTGGCGGTTGTAAAATACCAGCTCACTGGGGTGTGTTTGATTATGGTTGACAAATATATGTCAAATAAAAGTTTATGGTGTCGAGTTTACTAGTTCAAATGAATGATGGTGCACGGGCGGCGCACATTGATTCCATAGCTGTTTATTCTGGAACTCAGGCATCACATTTCTGCTGGAGGAACAAGTGGTACCAAAAATAGAGGTGTATGAACTGAAGTATATTATTATCTGTCAGCAAGGTGTTGTAGTTCTCATATCCTAAGTAAAGAAGAGGATGTACTTTGAATTTTGTAATTCCTTCTTGTAATTCTGCCTCCATGCTGGCGGTGGGGGCCTCACTGCCCTCCGGTGTGATTAAACAAGGTAAAAACATGCGTTTAAACATCTGCACCACATTTTGTGGAAGCTCAGCGTTCTTTTCTAGCTACGATGTGAGGGTGGGAGAGAAAAAAAAACGCACTACAGGCGCTGATAGAAACAAACAGTTTGCATACGGCACTTTGCAGACAAATAGTGCGAAGAAATGAAACCTGCTACCCAGTGTTATCATTATTCATCTGATGATTTAGGGGCCGGGATGCGCTTTCCATTTCCCATGCAGCAAAGGTTGATGGGAAATAAAATCCCATTCATCAATGACACATCTTTATCTGTGATACCTGCGGCAAAGCAAAGAGAGGAAGTATGTGTGTGTGTATGTGTGTGAATGAGTGCATAAACCCCCCGAACCACACACACACACACACACACACACACACACACACACACACACATTGCCTGTGCTCTCAGCCCCCCTATCGCGTGTTAATTTACAGTGCCTCTCTTATCTAGGCAGGTGAGTAAAAGCTGGCAGAGCAAGTTCTTGAGCCACACACACACGCCCCTTCCTCCTCCATCTTTTCATCCCTCGCCCATCGTTTATCACGTCTGGGAGGCTGGGGAGGGGGTGGAGATAAAAACGAGCCTTGGCAAGAGGCAGTCAGACAGAATGGATAGCTTAGCGCCTCGGGCAGCTAGCCCCGATAGCATTCTCACCTGCTCCGGGGGTGGAGGGGTGGACATGGGAGGCACCGAAGTGGGAGGTAGCAGATAGACTGCTTTGCTGATACACCGGGGCTGACATTTAAAAAAACATCAGTGTAGTCAGTCTCTGATATAATGCAGGATCCAGATTTCATTATTTATTTCATATTTGTGGTGGAATAGATGAATACTCACTCTGGTTCCCTTTCCAAAATCCTTGAAGTGAACATCATTTTAGAGTGGGATTTTGATCCCCAGAAGGATCACAGATAGAAAAAAATATGTATATTGAGGCCACAAAATGTTATTGCATGCCCGCAGATACAATTATTTCGTTTTATTTATTCGTGGCCATGAGATACTACGTCGTTCCCACGTTTTAATGAACTCGTGGCCACGTCTGGAAGCAAAGTTAACACACTGGTCTGTTAGTAGTTAGAAAATTGGCTCTATCCACATTAAAACCTAAACAAAACTTATAATAATCAATTTACCACCATGGGAAGCAAACAGGCTAAGAAAATGAACTGATTGTGTTCTGTCTGTATGTCTGTTGTCTGTCTGTGTTTCATTTCAGGACCACGGACAGCGCCGCAGTGCCATAACTGTTCAATTTTACAGTCAAAATGTGTACTTGCTTTGCTGTGGGGCTTAAAGTAAGGGACGTAAAAGAATGACAGAACAGATAACCTAACTTCAAGTTCTGGCTTGAGCCTCCCGTTATGACGGCTATGGAGAGAGACCTGTCGCTGCGCATCGGCTGGTTAAGCCCTTTAAGCGGTTCTCTCTATAACTTATCTTGGGGCCCCGAGTTGATTAAAATGAATGTGGGAATGAAGTAGTATCTAGCGGCCACAAATTAATTAAAATGTGCAAACAAACTGTATCTTGTGGGCACGCAATAGCCTTTTGTAGCCTCGATATACATATTTCTTTCTATCTGTGATCGTTCTGGGGCTCTGTAGGTGCCCACTGTTGGATTTGAGCTTTTGTGTTCCATGTAGTTGTTACCATATTAAAAATTTCAGCACTTATGTAGGTATTTAAAATTATAATCAGGGTCCAACAGTCATAGACATAAGTAGAAAGCCCCTTTGGGTATAAATCAAGGTTGTTTAATTATATACCCTTTATTCTTCATGGGCTAATTTATTAGTCATTGTTCAGAATAAGAATTCTCTGTCCTAGAGTTAATGAATTGGGCTGTATAAATTGCTAAAAAAAAGGTGATAGATTCAAATATTAAAAACGTATATACATACAAAAAGTATGTGAATAAAAACATAAATAAAAATCGAGATTGTCCCAATCAGGCACTCATTATACAATGCCCAGAAAAAAAACAGCTGTTTCTGATAGGCTGATACCTACCAGTATATTGGTATATCCCTAAACACAAAGCACAACTCTGATCACTAGTTCAATAACTGTTCTGAATCAGTGGGTGGTTTCACACCAGCCTCATTTAGTTCAGTTGAATCGCACTAGTGTTTGTTTGGTCAGGTGTGAAAGCAGCAATCGTACTCAGGTGAGCACCGAAAGCGGACCAAACAAGCGTACCAAGACCTGCCTGAAGAGGTGGTCTCGGTACACTTTCAAACGAACTCTAGAGCGGTTCGTTTGTGGTGAGAACGTGATCCGACCTCGAACCAACCCAACTACAAAAAATACTGATCATTTTTGGACTAAACCAGCTGCCGTAGTCATATTTTCGGAAGACGAGAAGTTAAGAAGAATTAATGCACGGCTCTGCTTGAAGTGATTAACGTTGCGTGCTCGCCGTTTGCATTAGAACGTTGTTTTCAAGCCGCATATGCGCTTCATTATAGAAAAGTATTGTTTGCATATTGTGGTGGATACAAACAATGTAATAGATTCTGGCCAGGGACAAAACCAGCCCGCATCGTCTCTCCATAGTTGCGCTTTTCCTCTGCTATTGGAATTTTCCCACACGTAAATTCTGACCAATCAAAAAGCAGTTTAGGAAATACGCCATGGCCAATGAGTGATTTGGATGTTGTCATATGACTGTATTTTGGTTCGTTTCAACTGGTTCGGACCGATGCAATCAGTGTGGTGTGAAAAGGAACCAAAAAAGCTGAAAAATGCTACAATGTATAATTGTTTGCCCTTGGTTTGGACCAAATGAACCAAAAAGCACCCTAAGGTATGTTAAAGTGCAGGTAACCAGAACAACAATAGTGGATTTGACAAAAAAATTGTCAAGTCAGTGGAATTCCTCTGATTTTTTAAGCCACATCTCACGGCAATTATAAGCAGATGGACTTTGCTCAGTTGTCATGGAGATGGTTCAGTTGTTATCACGTGACCGAAGTATGAAATCTGCTGATGTGGGTGAAAGCCAAACCAAATTTCCAATGAGTGACAGTGTTCTTGGCTTTTTTTTTCTAACTAGTATTTCAATGTCAATAACGCGTTCAACTAAAATGAGCTGCTGGGCCCCTATTAAAAGAATAGTTTGACATTTTGGGAAATACGCCTATTTTCTTTCTTGCCGAGAGTTAGATGAGAAGATTGATACTCTACCAGTCTCATATCTGTACCAGCAGCCATTTAACTTAGTTTGAAACAAAGACTGGAAGCAGGGGGAAACATCTAGCCTGGCTCTGTCTGAACATAACAAAATCAATCTATCAGCACCTCTTAAGTCCGCTAATTAAGTTATATCTTAAGATTTGTGGTTTTAACCACTAGTTAGCACCTCTTTACTAGATATGATCAATCTGTCTTTACTGACAGGTTATGTACCACAGTGTTTCAAACTAGCTGTAATTAAACCTCTGCTTAAAAAGCCCGCTCTTGATCCAGGGGTTTAAGCCAACTATAGACCTATATCTAACCTTCCATTTATCTCAAGGATCCTTGAAAAAAAGTTGCTAATCAGCTATCTGACTTTCTAAATAACAATAGTATATTTGAGGATTTTCACTCAGGATTTAGAGTGCATCATTGTACAGAAACAGCACTGGTGAAGATTACAAATTACCTTTTAATTGCATCAGACAATGGACTTGTCTCTGTACTGCATTAAGCTGGTTTAAATCCTATATATCAGACCGATCTCAGTTTGTACATGTTAACGATGAATCATCCGAGCACACCAAAGTCAGTCACGGAGTTTCGCAATGTTCTGTGCTTGGACCAATTCTATTTATACTAAATATGCTTCCTTTGAGCAATATTATTAGGAGACACTTCATAAAGTTTCATTGTTATACGGATGATACACAATTATATGTATCGATTAAGCCGGATGAAACTCATCAGTTAGTTAAACTTCAAGTATGCCTTAAGGACATAAAAACCTGGATGACCTGCAATTTTCTGATGTTAAACTTTGACAAAACTGAAGTTATTGTCCTTGGCCCCAAGCACCTCAGAGAAACAGAGGATATAGTTACTCTAGATGGTATTGCCCTGGCCTCCAGCACTTCTGTGAGGAACCTCGGAGTTATCTTTGATCAGGATCTACTCCTGCATGAAGCAAACTTCAAGAACTGCCTTTTTTCACCTACGTAACATTGCAAAAATCAGGCACTTCCAGTCTCAAAATGATGCAGAAAAACTAGTCCATGCATTTGTTACTTCGAGACTGAATTACTGCAATTCCTTATTATCAGGCAGCCCGAAAAAGTCCCTTAAGATTCTCCAGTTGATTCAGAACGCTGCGGCACGTGTACTGACAGGAACTAGGAAAAGAGATCATATTTCTCCAATATTAGCTTCTCTGCACTGGCTCCCTGTGAAATCCAGAATAGAATTTAAAATCCTACTCCTCACCTACAAAGCTCTTAATGGTCAGGCACCATCGTATCTTACAGAGCTCATAGTACCTTATTACCCCACTAGAACACTGCGCTCTCAGAATGCAGGGTTACTTGTGGTTCCTAGAGTCTCCAAAAGTAGAACATGAACCAGAGCCTTTAGATATCAAGCTCCCCTCCTGTGGAATCAGATCCCAGTTCTTGTTCGGGAGGCAGACACCATCTCCACATTTAAGAGTAGGTTAAAGACTTTCCTCTTTGGTAAAGCTTATAGTTAGGGCTGGCTCAGGTGAACCTGAACCTATAGTTATGCTGCTATAGGCCTTGACTGTCGAGGGACTTCCCATGATGCACCTCTCTCTTCACCTCTGTCCTCCTCTCCATTCGTATGCATTCTCATCCCATAAATGCATGTTACTAACTTGACGTCTTCCCTCTCCCGGAGTTTTGTGCTTTGTCGTCCCTCTCTTCTTTCCTACTGTCACTTTCAGCAGGTATCTCAGTGTCCGGAGATGTATCTGGATCGGTGACTATGGCGACCTGCTTGGGCAGTGCTGCTGTGTCTACGGTGCAGGGGACGAGTGGCTTGTTGGGCTCCACCTGGAGCTGCTCGGTTGTCCGTCTGGACCCATCCTGTTTCCTTATGTTTTACATCCCACACTTTTCATCATAATTATATATTATATTTTACAATTTTGCCATTGACATCATAATTGTATGTGCTATGATTTTCTGCTATGAATCAATTTTGCACTTACGACATCTACTGCATGTCTGTCCGTCCTGGGTTAGGGATCCCTCATCTGTTGCTCTTCCTGAGGTTTCTATCATTTGTTTTCACTGTTAAAAGGATTTTTTGGGTAGTTTATCTTCATTCGAATCGAGGGTCTAAGGACAGAGGGTGTTGTATGTTGTACAGATTGTAAAGCCCTTTTAGGCAAATGTGATTTGGGATATTGGGCTATATAAATAAAATTTAATTGCAAATGTAATGGCTTTCACTTCTTTCATTCGCTACTGACATTATGTTATATTACATCTCATTGTGATGGGCCGACCTGCTTTAACCATCTTGCAATTGTCTCATTACGCCACTGGGACAGTGGCAGTAACTTCATTCTTGTCTCTGCTGGTCGATAACAAGAAAGTAATATACCCCCTCCCAAGAACATACAGGCTGAATTAATGAAGTACAGTCTGATTATCAGGCTAACATATTTACAAAAATATTTTCAAGCAGATTGGCACACACTAATTGACACATAAGCGTGAACTAAGAACTTCCCCCCAGATCTTCACAACCAAACCTCTGCAGATGATCCAGAATGCGGCGGCAAGAGTGGTTTTAAATGAACCTAAGAGAGCGCACGTAACCCCTCTCTTCATCAGGTCACACTGGCTCCCTGTTGTCACCCGCATCAAGTACAAAGCGATGCTCCTGGCCTACAAGACCACCACTGGTTCTGCACCATCATATCTTCGCTCGCTAATACAGACCTATGTTCCTGCCAGATCCCTGCACTCTGCAAACGAACAACATCTGGTGGTACTATGCCAAAAAGGAAAAAAATCGCTCTTTTGCACCTTCTCTGGATCCATTCCACGTTGGTGGAATGATCTGCCGGCTCCTACAAGATCAGTAGATTCTGTAGCCACCTTTAAAAAACGCCTGAAAACGCACCTCTTCCATTATCACCTAACTAACAATCACTAAGTTCTCCTTCCTTTCTATCTCTTTTCTTTAAAAAAAAAAACACAAAAAAAATCCTTAGCTTTGTATACTACGCTGGGCTTTCACAGACTAGTTTCTGGTGCAGTAAATGTAAATGTTAATCTCCAGTTCTGCTTCAGTGCCGTTACATTACTGTCCATAATTAGTTTTTGTTTTTTCCAGTTGCGCATATCCCCTCCATTTCCATTGTGGGGGAAAAAAACGCCATCAACACAACAATTGCAACTACAAAGTGATTGTCTGTGCGTACTAGTATATTTAAACTGTGTAATTTTTATAGTGAATGCACAACACACTTAGTACACAGTAGGTGAGTTGTTAAGAGCGGGTCGTCCTCTGATCAAAAAATTGGCGGTGCAATCCTGGCTTCTGCCAGCCCATGTCGAAGTGTCCTTGAGCAAGACACTGAACCCCTGAGTTGCTCCTGATGGGTCAGGCCAGCGCCTTGCGTGTGAATGTTGAGTGTGACATTCACACATAACATAATGGGTGAATGAGAGGCAACCTGTAAAGCGCTTTTGGTCCGCTAAGGTGGAAAAAAGCGCTATATAAATGCAGTCCATTTACCATTTAAATTTTTAAGTGGGGATGGCTGAGGGCAAATGATGACTCTGTTGGGCCTTTTTTTTTTTAGAATGCAGCCTATTTTTTTGCCCCTTGAACTGATGTTTTTGGGGCATTTTACTAAACTCTGAAACAATGTGTGGTTGTTACTTGATATTGTCAAATAAACACTCAATTTGTGACACAAAGATTTTTCACAGAGACTTTCTATTTTAACCGGCGCAGCTTTACGGCAGGGGTGTCCAAACTATGGGTCACGGGTCAACTGCGGCCGTTTTATTGGCCCACAGCAAATTTAAAAAATGTAATTGAATATGGCCCACACAGGAAACTTGCACGTGACTGTGTTGTAATTCTTAGTACCAACACTAGGCGGAGCGTCAGTCTTCAACAAGACAGGTTTTCCACAAAATAAAATGAATCAAAGAAAACATTTGCCACGCGTGACTACAAATGGCCGAACCAAACAAACACGAGAACATTTCTGAGACGGTGAGAAAATGAATAAGAGAAGGACAGACCTCTTCATGAACTGAGTGACCCTCTGTGGTTGGCAAACCTGGCAGTTCTAGTTGATCTTACTGGTCATCTTAACACACTGAACAAGAGCCTGCAAGGCAAAGACCAGCTTGTGCCACAGCTGTACGCACACATGAAACCATTCTGTGCGAAGCTCCGTCTCTTTGAGACACAAGTACGCAGCTTCAATGTTGCGCACATCCACACGCTGTCCAAAATCAAGTGTGCTTTTCCAAAGCCCAACATTTCTGCTAAAAATGAGAAATATGCGTCTGTGATCACATCTCTGAAGATTGAATTCAGTCAGCGCTTCCAAGATTTCTCTATCATTGAGAAAGAAATCAAGCTGTTCTCGACTCCCTTCCCGATGGATGCAGAAGAAGTGGAAGAGAGTCTGCAATTGGAACTTATCGAAAAGCAGTGTGATGATTCTCTGAAGAATCAACATCAGCTTCTCTCCTTACCCGACTTCTACCAGAGCTTGGAAAAGGCCAAGTTTCCTTTGATGCGACGTCACGCAAAAAGGATGATGAGTCTGTTCGGCTCGACATACGTATGTGAGCAAATGTTTTCTCTGTTAAATCTGAACAAAAGCAGATTGAGAGCCAAAATGACCGACAGCCATCTCCGTGATGTCCTTAGCATCACAACCACCAAACTTGCTCCTGATCTGCCAGCCATCCTTCAGTCACTGCTCCCACTAAGTGTTCCTATTATAGGTGAGTTAAAAATATATCACATAGTATTCATGTTCACAAGCTCAAATATTGAATTACTTTAGCCAATTTAAGTTGATAACATTTTCTAATAAACGTTAGTTTGATGTGTTAGCCAACTGAATAACTCATTTGCATACATATCTTATTTCCCCCCTTTATAGAGGGCTAAAAAGAGGGATCACCATCCTGACTAAGAAGCAATCTAAGGCTGGTGTTTTGAAAATGAGCTGCTAATCCGTTTTGAAACAAATATAAATGAAAATAAATGAAAATCCATTAATGGAAAGTTGTGATGTAGGCTTTATTTCCTTTAAGCATATTCAATTATCAAGCATAATTTATCTAAATTTGTTTGATTTAGTTAACTTTAATACACTAGAGGTGAGGAGATATTTCTAGAGAGTGGCCCAGCATGTGGCCCTCTATGATAAAAGTTTGAACACCCCTGCTTTACGGCACTGGTTTAGCGGCCGAGTGAGTGAATGAGGAGGGCTACACACACACAGGTTTGTGGCACTATCTTCGTGGGGACATAATGACATAATTGACATAATGCATTCCCTAGCCCCTTACCTTAAACCTAACCTTTAACAACTAAGTGCCTAACCCCAACCCTTACTCTAACCTTAACCTAATTCTAACCCTAATTCCATTAAATTCCATTTTATTTATATAGCCCAGTATCACAAATCACATTTGCCTCAAAGGGCTTCACAATCTGTAACATACAACACCCTCTCTCCTTAGACCCTCGATTCGAATAAGGAAAAACTAACCGAAAATAACCCTTTTAACAGGGGAAAAAATGATAGAAACCTCAGGAAGAGCAACAGAGGAACCAGGTTTTAAACCTCAAACAGCCCATTATACTTATGGTGTCCAGGTCCACAAGTCAAAGCACAAAGCATCTTTCAAGCAGGGTAACAAGAGGCACCGACTTTGGTCATTTTGCTAACAAGGGGAATGGCATCCCCCCTCAAATCGCCTACTGGAAGTACAATATACTGAAGTGTGCACTTAGGAGACAAACTGTGATATATGTAGAGTATTTGCTCCTAAGAAAGACTGTTGGAAAATGTGTTTTCCACTAGCCTCCAAACAAATAAAGCCCTTGGTGTGTGTGTGTAAATTGTTTTTCCACTGTCAATTGACCTTGGGCTTTCGGCTTGACAAGTCAAAATCGACCACACGACCTCCTGGTGAAATCATACAGGTTTGACTTCCGATGCAAAGCACACAACAGTGGAATGAGAATATACAGGACACAGGTGTGTGCATACACACACAAGATGAGTGACACACTCTAGCTGAAGACGTGTGCTGTGCTGCCTGGCAATGCTGTGCTTGGCATATTAACCAGAGCATTACTGCTTAAAACAGCAGGTAGGGGAGCAGTGGGTGCCTCCTTCATCATGCTATTCAAGGGCCCGATTAGGCCACAATTACTAAATGGCAAGGCTTCTAAATCATACATCATTCATGTGGAGCACTAGGAGAGAGCACAAAACCACTCCTCTTCACCAGCGCCCACTGCAACACTGTGAGCTGCTGAGAGGTACTGGGTGGAGAGAAAAGGAAAGGAAATGAAATGGAAAGGCAAGCATAGAAGAGGAAAGGGAAAGAAAGGGCAGCGGGCCAATTCTTAGAAAAATAACTGAGATTTAATTAGGCTTCCCAGAGGATGAACCCTGTCCATTTTGCATGAGCTTTCATCTAGTGCCACCCTCAAGACAAAATGTAAACTACACAAGACATGGCTGAAAAAACAGAATGCAATTAAAGTGTCATTAAACATTTGCGCTTCTAAGAAGATGAACTCATCTCTCATTTACATTTATTTGAAAGCAAAACCATCAGCTTGTTAATTCTGTCTCACACTTTCATATCATGAGGTGGAGTTAGTATTGCAGCCTGTAGGGGATTACTATGATTACTCTTTATTGTAGATCTGTCCTCATATTCTGCAATGCATTAAAAACAAGACAAGGATTCCACAGCCAAGATTACATGTTTTTTAGGCCGTACTTAGCCGTATTAGCTGAATGCAAATGGCACCATGGCAACATGCTAATGTCATGCTAAAGTGGATCACCATAGTCATTAGGATTCATCGTCTGGGGACCGGAATATCTGTACAAAATTTCCATGCAATCAATCCTATATTTGCCATGATATTTTGGTGTACACCAAGGCGAAAGACCATCAGACTAAGTGACATTGGTAACCCTAGAGCCAGGCCGCTAGCGTGGCCATATATGCAAAAACAATACATACTGTATCTACTAGTATATGGTCACTGGTGGGAAACGTTCTTCACATACTGTAAAAAGTGACAAATTGAAAATGAAATATGTGTCCAACACATGACTATTCAGGTAGAAGTAGCTACATTCCATGAAAACATCCACACAATACATGTCATAAGTCACAAGTAAGGACAGGAATGTGGAGAAACATGAACTTTTGGCAAAACAAATGTGACAAAAAATAATGTTTTGTGTCTAAACCTATTGTAAAGGCTTCAGCTGAATTGTGTTTGCAGTCTGGATGTGTGCCTGTGCCTTTGTGTGCCATGATTTCATTAACAATAAGAATGTCAACTTCTGCATTCAAATCAGCTGGGAAAACCACATCACACATCACACCAACGCTGAATTCAGGTCAGTTGAAAAGGGACATCGACATTGTACCACAACTGATTTACCCCAATTGGGCTCAGGTTTTGAATAATTTTCTACAATAATGCTAACTGCAGCACCAGCACCCTATAATGAAGAAACATGATTAAGGGGAGAGGAGTAAGTGCTTGTAACCTTTTGTGCACTTTTGAATAGACTTGGACAAAATAATTTACTGCACAACCAGATTCTATATAATCATGGTCGAAATAAGTCCACTTTATTTAACCCCGCATGAGCCACTCATGGGTGAATCATCATGCTGCACAAGCATGCAAAACACAGAAATTCCAAAGTTTACACAAATAACAAAACCATCAGAATGAATTTTGTGGAAATATGTATAAAATGATCCCCGGTGCATGTAGAGTATTTCAAGTTGATGGAATGGGGCAGCTATAAAAATCACAGCTAACGTATTTCACTCTGTGTTTGCATCGTATTTTAAACTGTATACATGTACTGTATACAATCCAATTAAATTAATTTACAGCCCTTAAAGGGGAAATGTAACACCTTGTGGCCATTTAGACAAAACATCAAGTCAGCTGCAGTCAGTGGGATCTCTGCAGTCACAGTACTACTGTGCAATCAGAAGGGCCTTTACATTACTCACATCCCAACACCCACCAAAATAGGGCTACTGTTGCTGATTTGTGCTTGCTAAGGTTTGATGCCAACGTGTCCATTTAGGTGCTGTGGCGCAGTTTCCTTTGAATATTCAAACAAGTACCACCACAATTTTAATAGGCGTTTGACTTGGAGAGATTTTAATGATGATGACAATAGTATTTGTTGTGTTGGTTTGCTGCTGGTATGATTTCGTCTTGATTCCTGCCAAGGACCACAATTGAAATAAGCCTGGACTTGAATGTCCTAATTCTCATTATCTAAACTAAGCCTATCAACGCCAAGTAAATTTCTCTGCATTTCGCAGTTTACAGAGTTTTTAAATCTGGTGTCTGTGGCGACATTCTCGCGCTGGCGCCCCAGTAATGATGCATTTTACGCCAACCAGCAATGACTGGCCATTTTTGTCCTGATTTCTGACATTTTAGGAGCTTCCACCTGTACCGCTGGTGGTATCTCACCATGCAGATGGGTTTGGTTTTATTTGCAGATTTCTTTAACCATGTGCTGCGGATATTTCCACTCAAATATCATGAAGGTGAAAGGAATTTCGTGCTCAAAACATTTAAAAAATGACATTCCAGGAACCGTGTCCTTGGGTTACTCTATAAGAATCCACAGACCTCACAGTGGAAAGTTTTCATTGGAATTATTTCCTTGGTAGTAAACAGTGGCAGCAGAAGTCTCAGAAGTGAAAATGTCAGCAAATAAAGCTGAAGCTGTCTTTGTCTGAATACCACAGATGTAAGTGGGGAAATCTGTTCTGGTGTGACTATACATGAAAAGGACACCGCTATAGATTATGTGCTAACTGTGCCTACTGTCTGCTGTGTGTACATACGTGTGTGTATGCATGCATGTGTGTCCATATATTAGTTTTTTTATTCTCTCTCTACAGAGATAACAGTGTGTAATAAAGTTGAACCAGGGACTAGACAGCAATCAAGCCGTGCTCCTATCTCACTGCTGATGCTGTGTCTGGATGAACCAGCATCAGAGAGAGAGAGAGCGTCGAGAGAGCTTTAC
>CM022473.1:2438188-2451296 GCA_011952105.1 Coreoperca whiteheadi | reverse complement strand
ACATACATTGTAGAGAGCTTTCCCCACGACCACAGAGACACAAAAACAAATGGAGAAAAATTCACGTTTTTAATTTGTTTTAACGTTTTATGTAGTAATGTAATGTTCCCCAACATCACGACTTTTACTGCATTGCTATATCTAGGACTGCTTTTACTTTCTTATTTCAAAAAGACACACGTAAAAGTAAAGGAGACTGACCAGAGAGTATTTTTAGTCATCGGTTATAGAGAAAAACCAACATGATAAAGATTCATATAACCCAAGGGAGCATTCATTGTGTATTGTAAATTTTAGTCTCCAAGTATAGTTTTGTACTTGCCTGGAATTGGAAAATACCAAATGAAAACTCTCTCCATTTCACGTATAATTAGCATCAACTAGCATAGTCCTTTCCAGGAACTGTCTCAAGAAATTACAGTTCCCAGCTAGGACATTATTATTGTTATTAAACTGTATGGACTTCCCTTTTGGGGCTTTAATTGATGACTTAATAATTAAATTAATAGTAAATAAAATTACGAAATTAAATGTATTTTATTATTAATCTATTTTAAAAAGGTTTTGTGTTATAATTAAACTCTAGACAAGTCTACAGTTATTCGTTTTTGCACATCCCAGGCTTCATAACATAACCATGTCTGTTATTTGGAAATGAAATGGCGAAATGTGGCCAAAAATCACCACAAACTCTAGTCAGCTTTACTGCAGAAATATCACAATCAGTTGTGGTCTTAAAGAACTCGTCTCAGCTGAGCCACACTGCCAATATTGAATCTGGCATAAGGCAGAGGTGTGAGTGTGTCTCTGGTGAAATAGTATAGTTGGCTGAGAGGCTCAATCAATAGGAGAAAAAAGGTTTGATTTTCACTGGAACTTCATACAAGTGCTAAATACAAGACCTCGCTGAGGTCTCAGTGCTAAATCAATTGTGACGGCATATAATAAATCTAGCAAATTTTAAAACAGCAGCCCTGGAAAGCTTCATCTTGCATTCATGTAGGCGGTTTTGTCTTTTCAGCAGAATCTTTGAATTCTTCTCTGGCAGAGAGGTAAGCAATATTTCTAAACTGAGTAGTGAAGACAAATCATTTCCATACTGGGCTATCTCAACCACTGACACAAAGGCACCTTTATGCATCTTTGTGGAACGGTTTGGTGGGAATAAAACAGTTTGGAATGGAAGGAGAAGATTACAATATGAAGCTGAACTGTCAGCATGCTGATCCACCAAATGTCAAACAATACATATTCATCTGTTTGGCCGGGCCACAGCAAAGAGGCAGTGCTCTAGGAGAAGTCCAAACAGAGATGGCTGACATTTCAGCATTCAAGAGACTGACAGCAGCACATAAACAACACACACACTTTCAGAAACATAAACACTCATATTTACGTTTAAAGCTGGCTGCTTAAAGTCAAAAATCAAGTTTGAGAGGTGGCGCATGGTCTTCACAGCGAAGATGATTCACTTGCTTTTGGGTAATGGAACCTGGCTAATATTGAACCTATCCAGAGAACATTAATACAGAAAGTATCTTCAAAGTGTTCTCTACCAACATACAGTTTGTTCCTAATCCACATTCGAAGATTCCCACACTATCCACAGGAAAATATATGTATATGAGACTGGCATATATACTAATATGTTTTTTGTGAGTTTATGTCATTTATAGATAGGTTAGTCTATGCTAATGATGATATCCTGAGCTTAACCAACGTAACTTAACCTTACGTCAACTAGTGAAATATGTCAAATCCAGATTTCTCATTCAAAGAACATTGTGACCAGTCACAGTGACCTTTAAAAAAATGTTAGGAAAAGGATTTTACAGAATCGCTGCAACAAAAAAAACATGATCGTACATGATTTAAGTAAAGCTGGTGCTAACCTGATTATAGTTTTGGTGCCAATATGGTTTAAGTGCACTTAAATTCAGGCGTGTTGCTTAAGTTCAAGGGGAGGTGGTGGTCATGGTGAAGTAATAATAATGTCAACACGGAGTACTGGCATGAGACAGGAGGCTTGAGAGGATAAACACTTCCAGACCCATTCCCCACGCTGACGTCCATAGACACACTGTACACTTTAAGAATCTCACAGGACTGAGCACAGTAGTTGGCGAGGGAGCACGCCGTCAGCAGGCAACAACAGATCCTCATCAAGTCAAAAGTATCTGGGGAAAATTATGTGATTAGCCAACTTGTGTAAAGGGGAAACAGTCCAAAAACTCCCCGTGTATACATGGAGAAACACTGCTCTGAGTTCATTTTTTTCAAGAGACCATCCCACAAAGACTCAGGGGCAGGTCTTAGAAGTGCACCGAATTTCCAGACTGATAGCCGGGCTACATAGCAGATGGTGCCTCTACCAAGCCCCGCTTACAGAGCTCAGCTTACCTGTTCACAAACCCCTGTTACCTCTGAGGCAGGATGGGGTCCAGGTGATAGACAGCCTGATAAGCAACCTCTCAGCAGTAAATAAGCCAGCCTGTCAGTCCAAACTAAAGTGATTCCCTACTACACAATCAGAGGTCAATAAGGCACGTATGGTTTTATGTTTTGTCAGTAGGAATTGGTTGCTGTCCTTGTTTAATAAGCTACTGTTCATGAGTTAACATAGCTATTGTACCTGTTTGGCATTCTGGAGTTTCTGTGTAAGAAGCACTTTGTTTAGAAGTAGCGTTGCCTACTACATTGTGTTCCCTTATGTACAGTATATGTCTGTTTTCTGACTTGCAAAATTGAAAATTCTTTGACAGAGTTAAGAAAAAAAAAACATTGTTGTGCATGTGTGCATGTTTAAATCAGGCTCACTGTAACTGGTGTGAAGCACTTGCATACAATAACACCTGTCTTATATGATTTAGTAAGACAGAACTGAGCACTTAGCACATTTTGGGGCTATCCAAACTCCAGACCACCAGAGCGTCCATCAAAAGCCTATTCATGAGGTCTCAGAATCTCCACTATATACACACCCATATCAAAGAAATGTAACTACTTGCTCTCAGATATGGTTAATTCCTTCGTGTGTCAAGGCTTGGTAAATTGCGCTTACCTCAACAGGGTAACGCCGGCCGTTGATGCTGTGTTCAGAGCCTTCAGATCCATTGCTCGGACCCCAATGAAACTCCACTTTTTCTGCCTTAAACCTCCCTGGTAGGCCTGCTCCCCGAACAAAGTAATCATCCTTCAACATAATGGCCACTGGAAGAAAGACAGAAGGGCAGAGGAAAACAGAGTGGTCATACTTAACATCTTTTCAACATACATAGTCATCAGTCCACTCAAAGAAACACACGACTGAAAATTGGTGTCTGTTGTTGATGTGCGGGCAAATTTCAAAGAACACTCTAAAACACAATCAAAACGTGTGTGAGGACACATACGCAGCGTGAAAGCTCTTTAAGGTCTGAAGAGACACAGACACAGACAAAAGGATGTATTCTGAGGACATACTAAAGGTAGATATGTGTTTATCTTTTAGATTTGCTCTGAGGAAGACGTTCTCACACAAGGCCATTTTCTGTTATTTCCATCAGCCTCCAAGGCAAGTTCTCAAATGAAGGGCTAATTTGCCAAACAAAATTGTTCTCTTCAGCCAGTGCAAACCGCCTTTGCAGGGTCCTTTGTTATTCCATCACATCTTGCTGAAATATAGTGAGAATTAAGATGGGGGCCTTATTTTCACATTCACAAATTTCTCTGAAAGGATTCCTGTGTTCCATTAACCAATGCACACCTCCTTCCCATATCTCATCACGCAGTTTTGTCTCATTTATAGAGGAAGCACTTGAGTGAAGAGGGTGACCTGGTTCATCATTTCATCAAGACTTTAAGGGCAAAATCACATACGCCCAGGCCATCGGGAGCACCAGGAAAATTCCTAGTGGGCTTATTGGCCTGGAGTTTCAGGCCAGTGTTAAAATTGCCAAATTGTAACACTGTAAAATTACAGATATTCACGAGCAAGGGACATGGTTGAAAAAAAAAAACATACTAACATACTCAGCACGTCATATTGTTACTACCTTCCATGAGTTGAATTAATTACAACTTCAGTCTTAATTTTTTTGCTTTGTTCATTGTTTCTAGAAGTTATATACTTGTACTCACGATTAATTGCTGACATTCGAGGGAAAACAGGGACATCGCTGAAATTAAGTTTGAGCAAGCAACACGTGTACTCAGATGATCGGACAGGTTGTAAACAACAGTTTATCCTGATTATCTAAACCACTTTATTTGGTGGTAAAATTGAAAGTGAGGTCACCTGAAATGTTGCTAATCATTTCTCATTTCACAGGAAAAGGTCCAGGAGGTTAAATGATACTTTAAACATTTTATGAACTGTTCACCTTCGTTTTCTTTGCGGAATGATATTGGCTAACCTGGAGGTTTGTTTATAACCTGTCTGATTGTTTGACCGCTCATATTTGTCCTTCCTAGATTTCAGCAGTTAACTTGGTGAGTACAATTATCGATAGAAATGTTGGTAAAAACCAGAGACATTTGCAAGACATTTTAGAATAACTGAGGTGATCAGTCCAAATTCATTTAGCTGCTGAATTATGTTTTCTGTAAATGTTTATATCCCCACATAGTCTAAATGCCATCGTAAAGCCACAATTCCAGGATTTACTTCTGCTGGGGAAACACTTAATCTCATTATTTTATTTGTTTTCCTAAAAACAGTCAAATTTAAGAATATTGACACTAAAACATCAGTATGAGCATTAAAAAGTGTACCACATTAAATGTCTGTGTAACTGTAAAACATAAACTCCTAGTCAGGTCATTTCCCCCCCTACATTTCCAGAGATCATGCCCAAGGACATGATTTCAACGTCCTTTAGTGGCCCTGGCCAAAACTACAACACATTTATTATTTATCACAACACAAGTTCTAATAAACTTGAACAACTAAAAATACTGTTAGTAATATATTGACTTTTTATTAGATGTCAGAGAGTTAATTTGGTCCACCTGTGATACAGACTGATGGAGTGTGACTACAGCTATAGAAAAAAGAAACTGGTATCATATCTGAAATTTGCTGTTTACTTCTACTTCAGCTGTTCAGTAACAGTGCATTGAAAGAGGCGTGTACACATAGTGTGAGGGAATCTTTAGTGTCCCATGGTGCACTAAATGCTGTCCATGACCCTGAACCTATACAATACAACTCTGTAGAAGTCAACTCATTTTAGTTTAGTCTCTGCCATGAACTCATCATCTTGTACAGTCACTGTGTGTTTAGGCTGTCTCCCAAAATCCCACAAAATGAGGGATTCACAATGTGCAAAAACCAGCCCTGGATTGTTCAAATCGTTTCCATGGGCAGCTAAAATCACTGAAGTCCATTACAAATAAATTGCACAGAAACCTTAGCTGGCTGGATGCCTATTGCTCACTTCGCATCTAAACATAACAAGTCAGTATGGAGGTGCTGAGGGAGCAGAACTCTACAAGATAAGATCAAAATAATTCAATGAGATAACACTCCTCAGCTTTGGATAATGTCCGTAATGGATTACGTATTAGCCTAATACATTGAAAATGTTACCATAAAAAATACAAACCATACATGTTAATATGTTTTGCATAATACAACCCTAAATTCCTAATCAACACAAATTTGAAGGTTTTTTTTGAGTACACAGGGCATACTTTAGAGGAAATGTTATAACTTGGGACAGTAAAACACATTTATCTTTATGGGACTTCAATAAATCCAAGTTGAGCTGATCTTGGTAACGTGGAACTGCTGCTCACTTTTACACCAATGTATCTCTACTTTAAGTGGTTTCTCTACCAGATTATGTCAGATCTTCATTGTTGGGGTAATTTGCCCATTTGTTAAAAGAGGAAAAAACAGTATTCAGTAACACTTTATTTGAATGTGGCTTCATAAGACTGACATGAGACGGTCATTACCATGACATGGCACCTGTCATGAACATGAAGGTTTATGACTCTTGTCATTAAGTGTCATATGGTCAAATAAGTCACTTTTAATACAAAGTTGTTGTTTCAGATGTCTTTGTTATGACAACTTGACATTAACCAGGAAATATAACCTGTCAAACATGTCATAGCAGGTCTAATTATTAAACTTAAACAAACTATTTAGCTTTATGTGGTAACATTACATTATACTATCATATGTGCATGATTTTTGGCGATGCCTGTCATGAGACCATTAAAATTGTGTCATGAATAATTCCTGTGTGGACTTGTCATAAAGTTGTCAGTAATGTTATAAGGCCAGTTTGACGACAGAGTACAGTGCCAAGGTGATTTAACGTTTAATGTAGAGTTCCCAGATGGACAGATTGCTTCACTTGTCGCTAAAGTATTGTTAGCTAACCTAACCACATTGATGGTGGTTGAGGTGAGTTTCCCCCTTCACTGTGAAGCACTTTGGGTATCACGATTAAACACTAACATTATATAAATGTAATCCATTATTATTATTAATATATTAACTGCCAACTGCTGCTAATTGTAACTGTTACCTGCTGTTAGCTAATTAGCGTGGCTAATGTGCAGCCAGCCAAGCTATTAACTAGCTGACTCCGGATAGAAATCCACTTCAGTACTGTATATGGGACGGCTGTGGCCTGGTGGCAGAGCGATCACCTGCCAGTCGGAAGGTCGGCGGTTCAATCCCTCAGCCATGCGTCAAAATATCCCTGAGCAAGATGCTAAACCCCAAAATGCTCCCGAAGCTGCGCCTTTGGTTTGGAAATGTTCTCATATGTAAGTCGCTTTGGATAAAAGCATCTGCTACATGTAAATGTATACCCCGTCAAACTATCCACCGTCGGTTTCAGAGGTTGTGTTCGTCCCAGTCATAGACTAATTCCAATGGTCCAGCTGTGTTGACTTGATGCTGACGCTAGCTCTATGGCAGAGGGACGCACATTCAGCGCTATTGGCTGAACGCCAATCAATGTCAGTGACAAGTCTCACGCTAGCTTTCTGTTTTTACAGAAAATAGCACTCTGCTAGCCGTTTTGTTTCGTTCTCTCTATACATACATGCTTTACTAGCTAGACCGAAGTTGGCCAGCATGTCCAGAAGAATCCACCAGCAGAACAAATTCACTGAGCCATGTGCACATGAACATTTCTGGCAGCTACAAAGCCCTGCCTCTACCCTATTTTGGTCAAACCAGCTGATAAATAAAGGGTCAAACCACCCAAAAACATCACAGGCTACAAAAGCAGGAGTGCCCCATCATGTGTGAGGCCCCGTTACCAGATGAGCTAAACACATTTTATGCTTGTTTTAATTTCTCCAAGGCAAGGTCAGCTGTAAAGTCTACTCCTCCTCCAGAAGATCGGGCACTGTCAGAATCCACAGCGAATGTGAGAAGACTCCTGCTGAGAGTGAATATGAGTAAAGCTGCTGGGCCTGATTGCATCCCTGGCCGTGTACTGAGATCATGTGCCAATCAGCCAGTTGATGTTATTACGTCCCCATCGTCCCTGTACCTAAAAAGTCTGCAGTTTCTAGTTTAAATAACTACTGCTCTGTGGCTCTCACCCCCATTCTGATGAAGTGCTTTGAGAAACTGGTTCTCCAGTTCTTTTTGCTTTCAGAACCAACAGATCCACAGAGGATGCCATCTCCACTGCCCTCCACTCAGTCTTCACACACCTTGAGAACAAAAATACCTACATCAGAATGTGGTTTGTTGATTTCGGCTCAGCATTCAACACAATCTACCCCTTGAAACTGATTGGAAAACTTAGGAATCTGGGTCCCACTCTGTAATTGGATATTGGACTTCCTTACAAACAGACCCCAGACAGTTTGGATTGGCGGTCACACCTCCTCCACTCTAGTGCTCAACCCTGGAGCCCCCAGGGCTGTGTGCTTATAGCCCCCTCCTGTGATGCACAGAGGACCACCTACTGCTCAGCATCAGCAAAACCAAGGAGATTGTTGATTTTAGGAAACAGGAGGCAAAGACACACACTGTACTCTACATCAGTGAAGGTGAGGTGAAGCAGGTGAATAGTTTTAGGTTCCTGGGAATCAACATCACAGAGAACCTGACATGGTCTTCTTACATCTCCACCCTGGTCAAGAAAGCTCAGAAAGTATTTCTTAAGAAAACTTAATTTTTACAGAGGAGCAATAGAAAGCATCTTGACTGGAAACATCACAAACTGGCATGGGATGTGCATGACCCAGGACCAGAGGGCTCTGCAGCGGGTGATTAAACCCGTTCAGATGATCCTTGGTTCCAACCTACCAAGCACCATTGATATCGGTGAGGTGCCTGTGCAGAGCCCAATGGATACTAAAGGACTGTACCCCCCCACCCCCCACCCTCCCCACAGCCACAACCTGTTCACCCTGCTTCTGTCTACAGATAGAGAAGCATCCGCTGTCGTATCATCAGACTACAGAGCAGCTTCTTCTCTCCAGCTCTGAGACTGCTAGATTCATCCTCAGCTCTCCACCATGTAAAATAGTTTTCATTTCTATTTCTATGACTTATTATTTATTCATTGATCTACTTTATATCATTTTTGTTGAGTAGCATAAAGGAAACTACAAAACAAAATCTCATTATACAACCCTGTGTTGTAAAATGACCAATAAATCTATCCTGTGTCTTGTATCTTGTATTTCTGCAATTTCAAGTCAGACACTGAGTCTCTTCCTGTATTCCTGCTTTTCCTTCCTTTCCTTCAAGGCATCCCTTCTGTCTTTGTCACCACATCAGACAGAACTGCTCTCAAAGGTCTATAACCAAATCATGTCTTTGAATCATTTTATTTTTTGATTGATGGAGCTTCTTCATAACTGGTTGGTATATTCCTATTATAGGTATGGTATGTACAGCATGCCAGGATCACATAGACTACATAAAGTATAAAGCATGTTTGCTTAGAGATCCTCAGAAATTAATAAGAAACTATTTTGAAAACCTTTTTTCTTTTCAACCATAACGTGTTGTTGACCCCACATTCAAGGTCAAGGAAGTTGAGCTCTGAAAAAAACTACAGTGGTGTCTCTGAACTGAGTTTGTTCTGCAGGAGGTGGGGGGTTATCCACCCCCTCCCTGCCTGTCTTCACAGCTCCATGAAAGCATTCAGCAGCATCTTCACTAGGTGATCCCTCCACAGATCAGCTTTCATTTAGAAACAGTGCAGAATTCATGCATAAACACAGGGACATTTGTCTTGTTAGCCATGCATTATGTAGTGGGGGAGAACAGAAGCTGCGCACCATTTTGTTTCGCAGCTGTTGTTTGTGTTAGCATTTTTACATGGCTTTCTACATGCTGCGGCACCCCAAATCCATTTAAATTATGCTCTGCCATGTTTCTTAGTTTGCAGGTGGCTATCATCATCATCCCACCTCTTTTTTTTTTTTCTGTCTGAGCAGCGTGGGTGGCCTCAGGGGGTTTTAGTCGCTGGAGGCCTGGGGATGCTCTGCTTCAAAGGTGTCAGGGAATTTTTCATTCAGACTGCAATGATGAGGTCTTCTTTCTCCCTGTCTGTGTCTCTCACTCTCATCTTGCTGTTTGAGCTAGCGGGTCTCAGCACTGGTGGCCCTCTACCTGAAGGTCAGCTGGTCGGTCCACTCCCACAGGGGATGACAACACACTCTGAGTTCACCTCACCTGATTGAGCTACCTGCACTCAGACAAACATATGACTCCCATCTAAGCGACGTACTGCCATCCGCTCATGATACAGTGACTGTGCGGTGGACAGGACATTTACCCACTCTCTGTTACCTTAATTGACGCACTGAAAATTGGGAACAAAAATGGGTACAGCAACAAGACTGCTGAGGGAATTTACAGGCATGGAGGGATACTTTGTTCTTCAGCTTTCCTGTTCTTTAACTGTCACACTGTGATCAGGATTATTACTAAGACAGCCATATAGCCATTTTTAACCATATTTGCCATATTGTTACTTTACATAATGTTTTATAGGTTTTAAGATGTTGATGCCAAATATGTCACTTTTTACTGGGTTTTGAAAAGACGACTGACACATTTACACCAACTTCTTTGGAGTAGTTACACACTGGACTTTTTCACTTCTGACAGAGTGGAGCAGTTTCCTCATGGTGAGGCTAATCATTGTACTAGACACACAGATATTAAATTGGTATGTGTTAGACAGCAAACAGGTGCAAGTGATGGTCTGTTTCTTTAATGTCTAGCATCATTCTCTGGCTCTCTTATACTCCACCAAGGACAAGCTCCAGCATGCTGTCCACAGTGCTGAGCAGATTTGTGCTGTCAGGTTACTTCCAGTAAAGAAGCATGAAGGAAAAGGCAGGGCAGATTGCAACTGACCCTGAGCAGGCTGGGAAACCACCTGTCCCAAACATCCAAGTGATGGAATCATCCTGGGCATCAGATCTGTGGCTTTGAAATCACGATGTTACGTATTTTACTTCCACAGTGTATTATATTCAGTGGTTGATGATAGTATTTAAACAATTCACTTAAGTAAAAGTAACAATACCACAAAATAGTCTATTACAACTCCTGCATTCTAAATGTTACTTAAGTAAAAGTACAGAACTATTATCAAAAAATGTATTTAAAGTATAAGTGAAAGTACTGATCATGCAGAATGGCCCATGTGAGTGTTATACTGTATTATTGGATCATTAATGATGTATTAATAGTATGCTGTATTTTAATGTTTTAACTAAGATGGTGCAGCTAACTTCTTCATATACAGTTTGGTAGTTTAATCCATAATAATGTATAATATTTTGATCACATGATTTTATGTAGGATGTCATTCTGGATAGTAACCAGTAACTTTAGCTGTAATTATTGTAGTGGAGTAAAGAGTAAATATTATTCTCTGAACTGTAGCATAATGTTTAGTTATGAAGTAGCATGAAATGGAAATACTCAAGTAAAGTAAAAGTACCCAAAAATTGTACTTAAGTGCAGTACTTGATTAAATGTGCTTAGTTACTTTTCATGATATTAAGATTATTATGGGCATGTGAGATAGTCATTATATAATATATTATTGTATATACCTAATTCCTGCTATATAATTTGCAATAAAATTACATAGACCTTTTTTTATCCCAAGGGAAATTGTTGCGCAGCAGTTGCAGTACAAAGTAGGAAAGAGTGCACATAAAGACTGCTAATATAAAATATTTATAAACAGATATCAGTCAGTCAGTCAGTCAGTCCTTTTCTACCGCTTGTTCCCGTTAGGGGTCGCGGATGACTGGAGCCTATCCCAGTGACTTTGGGCCTTAGGCGGGGTACACCCTGGACAGTGTTCAACTCATTAAACAGATATCAAAAATCCTAAATATACATAATGCCAAAAATACAAACAAGGTTAAAGGTAAGAATCATAAGTTACTCATATCTCAAGGTGGTTATTGGTTCCTTCCCTGCTTTTTCCCAAAGTCCACTATCAGTTCCTTAGTCTTGCTGATATTCAGGAGTAGGCTGTTGTCAGCGGGCTAGGTCCTCTTCTTCTTTCAGGTAGACCTTTTCATTGTTACCTGTGATCAGACCCACCATAGCTACGTTGTCAGCAATCCTGATAATGGTGTTAGAGTCAAAAGTGGCTACACAGTTGTGTGTGTGTACACGGAGTACAGCAGAGGGCTGAAAACGCAGCCCTGTGGTGCTCCAGTGTTAAGGATGAGGATGGAAGAGATGTGTCTGCCCACCCCCACCATCTGGGGTTTGTCCGTCAGGAAGTCAAGGATCCGCATGTACAGTGATAGACAGACTGTCATAGTTCTTAGACCTTGCCACATGTTTCTGGGATTGCCTTCCTGGAAATGTAGTTCCACTTTCTTCCCATATTCCCTTTTTGCCTCTTTTACTGCTCTTCTTATATTGTAGGCCGCTGCTTTATTAGTGTCCATGTTTCCAGACTGCAGCCCCGTAGACTATAGAGCGCGTGTTTATGGCATCCTGGATCGTTATGGTAATCTATCTTTCTGTTTGTGGAAGGATTTAACTGTGGTTTTGGGTACATTTACTTCTGTTGTTTTTAGGGCTATCAATCGATTAAAAATTTAATCGCGATTAATCGCATGATTGTCATGAGTTAACTCGTAATTAATTGCAATTTAATCGCACATTTTTATCAGTTCTAAATGTACCTTAAATTCATATATTTCAAGTTTTTAATACTCTAATCAACATAGGTATGGACAAATAGGCATGCTTTATGCAAATGTACGTTTATTATTAATGAAATCATCAGAGCATGAAGACTAGACATGTATCAAAGGTCATAGATTCAAAGGTTTTTCAAAGACCGATCTCTTAAGAAATATCGCTTATGCCTAAGCTTAGAAATTCTGAATAAGCAGTGATTTCTCTAATTTTAGCTGATAAATAAAGGCATTTTTTTACACTGGCAGTTTATTTAGTTAGTGAGAAGTAACTAGGCTGCTTAAAAATGTTCTACCATTAGTTAGTACGTCTTTTGTAGATATGATCAATTTGTCTTTACTGACAGGTTATGTAACACAGTCTTTTAAAGTAGCTGTTATTAAACCTCTCCTTAAAAAGCCCACACTCGTTCCAGGGGTTTTAGCCAACTATAGACCTATATCTAACCTTCCCTTTATCTCTAAGATCCTTGAAAAAACTGTTGCTAATCAGTTATGTGACTTTCTAAATAACAATAGTATATTTGAGGATTTCCAGTCAGGATTTAGAGTGCATCATAGCACAGAAACAGCACTGGTGAAAATTACAAATGACCTTTTAATTGCATCAGACAATGGACTTGTCTCTGTACTTGTCTTGCTAGATCTTAATGCTGCATTCGATACCATTGACCATCAAATTCTATTACAGAGACTGGAACATTTAATTGGAATTAAAGCAACCGCGTTAAGCTGGTTTAAATCCTATCTATCAGACCGATCTCAGTTTGTTTATGTTAACGATGAATCATCTGAGCACACCAAAGTTAGTCACGGAGTTCCGCAAGGTTCTGTGCTTGGACCACTTCTATTTACTGTATATATGCTTCCTTTGGGCAATATTATTAGAAAGCACTCCATAAAGTTTCATTGTTACGCAGATGATACCCAGTTATATTTATCGATTAAG
>CM022473.1:2369542-2434234 GCA_011952105.1 Coreoperca whiteheadi | reverse complement strand
CAGCGGAACAGGAAGGTAGGCTGCAACTGCTTTGTCCAGTCAGAGTCCTGGAGATTTATGTCCAGAGGACATTCCAGTGGTGCAATTCGGACCAATTGCTGGTATGCTTCAGGCCCCCTCGTAAGGGCTGCCCGGCTACCAAACACACTATTAGCAGGTGGATAGTTGAGGCTATCGTTTTGGCATACGAGGTGCGCGGTTGCCTTCACCTCTTTCGATAAGAGCTGTCTCCACACAGAGTATGGCATCCTCCAGAGCTTGGTGGTCGGGAACCCCCCTCTCCGATATATGCGATGCTGCGGGATGGTCCTCACCTCACACTCTTGTGAGATTTTACAGCCAAGACCGCTTGAATAATCCAGGGTCAGTGGCTCTCTTGTCCTGAAGTGTGCCATGCTGGCTTCACACTCTGACAGGCATCCCTTCAGCATGGTGGAGTTGGTACTGCGTTCCCCATAGCGTCAGCTGACGCAGTGTTGAAGTTGCCTTGAAAGGGAACGTACCAGGTTATGTAGGTAACTATGGTTCCCGCCGACGTGCGTCACATGTTGACGTAAAATCCAATCAAGATTGGTCTAAGTTGATACAGAGATTCATAGGCACGCTGAAGGCGTTCCCCATAGCTTCAGCTAACGCACCGGGGTTCAACAGAATCGAGTCGACCAGCCCTGTGGGGGAAACCGAGAACGCTTGTATTTGGACTGCTGCAAACGTGCTCCTGGAGTCTAACAAAAGTTCAACAGAAACAGTGGTAGCTAATGTAGACTATATAACGTCACTTGTTTCAGAATACAAATCTTAATGTTAGCCCTTTTCTTTCCCCATTTCTGTTTGCTGCTGCATAATTTATGTCTGTGGCTGCTCTCGATTTCTCCAACTACGGGCTAGGCCATGGATCAAACAGAAAATGCGCACTGCGTTAATCGCGGGTTAATAAAATTAGTGCCGTTAAAATGAATTTGCGTTAACGTGTTATTAACGCATTCATTTTGACAGCCCTAGTGTTTTACAAAATAAATCCAGCAGAGACTCAGTGAATCCATTGATATCATTGGTGACGTCAATGATTTGTCCTGGAATGTGCTCCAGACTGCATCATGTAGCGGAGACTAGAGCTGTAATCGGGCCTTAAAAGTTAAGCCCGACAAGGACCAAGTACATTTTGATTGACAGCTTTTTAAAAGCCCGAACCCGTTTATTCAAATGTGCACATATTTTCTTCTTCTTGGATTTTACTGGCAGGCTACAAACCAACTTTAAAGGTGTATGCTGCCACCTACTGTGTCGGAGTGTGTAACATCATGAGTTTTTAACACCAAGAAATTATATTCTAGATATTATACCAGTCTGTGCGCACGCTTTGCCGGAGCAACCAAAATGTAATCTTTCAGCTTTCGTTTCACCTCCTCAGTTTCCATTTTTGCGCTAATCGAAATACATCACCTGAAAGCTCATTTACGGCATAAGCCCGAACCCGTCAGGTGCCGTAGGGTGTAGCAGTACTCCAGAAGGTTTATTGCCCTTGTGGCGCTGTCAATATGTTGATGCATAACCTTCTTCAGGTTAGCCTGACAGACGTCTCCAGCAACAGTGAGTGCAGCATCAGAATAACCGATCTGTGGGCAGTTAAAGTCTTCGCAAAGATCCGACAGGGCAGCTTGTACTCCCCTGTGATGGGATGTAGTCGGCTGTGATAATGACTGATGTAAATTCCCTTGGTAGAAAGTGTAGTCTGCATTTGATTGACAATAATTCCAGATCAGGTGAGCAGTGTGGATATGGAAACTTGACCTGTGTTATTATAATGGATAGCTTATGCCGTACACACCCTGTATGTAAGATGTTTTCCTCTTTTAAAAGTCTGCCTCATGCAACATGTTATGCCAGCAGCTGTAACCAAACCCTAGACTGTAACTAATGGACAGATAGATAAGAGGAAGTGGGGGACGGGTCGAACCAAGGTCAGGAGTGAACAGAAAGGAACTGAGTGTTGGATTACAGGGTGTGGCTTTAAACTATTTAATCCACTGCATTAGTCTTCAGCTTTAAAGACAACTGGGGGAGCCGTAGCTTTATGATGGTGAGCGCTGTAGGTTGTGTCTCCAGACATCAGAATCAGAATCAAAATCAGAAATACTTTATTAATCCCCGAGAGGAAACTCTTTGTAACAGCAGCTCACTATCACGTCAGTGCACACAAGAATGGAAGTACTAAGCAAGGCAAAAAGCAAAAATGTAATACATTATAATACAGGTAAGTACAAAGTGGGTATAAGTATAAATTTGAAATTTAAATAAGTGTAAGGTACAAAGTGGGTTTACCGGTTGAGGTTAATATTACAGTACAGATATAACTGTATTTTTTGTTCCCCCATATATATCTGTATTATTTGTTTGTGTGGAAATAAATACCACTTGAAAGACATTGGTAGGTCTCGTGTGGATCCCTTCTCATCAACCAACTCAGTGAGAGGTTGGCGTACCTCGACAGCAGGAACAAGATAGCATTTACCACCAATCCCTAATCACCATAAAGCATACGTCTTGTCCTTTTTTTGTGCCAGAGTCCTCTGTTCTGTCCAATTGGTATGCAGAAAAAGAGTCACCTGGTCGAATGGGGCTATCTGGTATTCCAGGATTTAACCAGGTTTTGGTGAAAAAATGGGCATTACAGTTCTTGATATTCCGTTGGAATATGATGATGCAGGCAAGGATGTCGTTCAGTTTATTATCCAAAGGCTGTACATTTGCTGGCAGGATGTTTGGCAGATAATATCCATGTGGCCAGGATCGCAGCCTGCATTTAATCCCTCCATTTTTTACTCGACGATTACTCTGAAGTTTACATTTGAAAACCTCAACAGGACAGGTAGCAGAGTCGACAGGAGGAGAGTTTACAAAGCGGTGACTTGACCATTTCCCTATTCTGATGAGTGATTCGTAGTGCTACATTGACATTGTCCAATATATTCGCAAAAAGTACAACTGATATTTGTAAAGAGCATAAATTTGAATAAATTAAGCGGAGCTAACAGAGAGGTGACTGTATAAGTCTGCGCCTTCTAGAACAAGTAGCACAGATAGCAGAAAACATTAAGAGGAAAATCTGAAATATGAACATATCAAATCAAACCAAAGCATTAAATCCTACACTTTTCATTATAACTATACATACTACAATTTTACCATTGTCATCATAATTGTATGTACTATGATTTTCTGCTATGAATCTATTCTGTACATACCACATCTACCAAATCTGTCCATCCTGGGAGAGGGATCCCTCCTCTGTTGCTCTCCCTGAGGTTTCTATCATTTTTTTCCCCTGTTAAAGGGGTTTTTTTTGGGTAGTTTTTCTTCAGTCGAATTGAGGGTCTAAGGACAGAGGGTGTCATATGTTACAGATTGTAAAGCCCTTTGAGGCAAAATTGTGATTTGTGATATTGGGCTATATAAATAAAATTGAATTGAATTGAATTGAATAAATCCAGGTGGCTTATTTAGATTAGATTGCCCATGAGATGACAACTGCCACTGTTTATTTTGCCTGCATTACCATTACATTACACAGAGCCATATGTGCAGCTGCCAAAGCTGGGCAGTAATGCTGAAACAACATGCCATGTAACACCACAAATGGTAAAATATAAGTATTTATATAAGTATTTAAGTACTTTATTTATGTCAGGGCAACACACTGCAACATCTGTTGCCAGCATGTACTGTATTTTTAACGGACTCCCATAATTGATGTATTCAGTCATTGCTTTTCCAGTAATGAATCCTTTGCCCTCACTTTCAACTTGAATACAAATCAGCTCTCTGACATCACATGTCTTGAACCCCAAAACTCATAAACAGCTCCATGAGAAATATCTTTAATTTCCCTCACTTCCTCTGTGTTGTTGTTTTGACGGTTGGTTGACCTTTGACTGAGTGGATAACTGTATAATGAACGCTCAGGCTGCAACAACAAATGGCACTGTTATATGCAAGGCTTAATAAACAGTAGGGCTGCCCCCTGAAAGTCGAAGATTTGAATCATCAGTTGGAGACCCCTCAGTCGACTGAGATTCTTCATGTCGAGCAGTCGTTTTTTTCTGGGGGGGGGGGGTTTGTCAGGCATTGTGCCTTGTATCCTGGGGATATTTCGGTCCCCAGACGTAGCTGCAGAGTGAGTGCTCCTCGCTTTCACACTGCTCTCCAGGGTAAAATCCTTCCACTTCATCAAGTCAACCCATCCACTCTGTGACGATATCTGTGACGGGTAAAAGCAGCTGCAGACCCAGACCCAGGATAAGTCTTAGGGAGGAAGAGGCAGTTGTACATGATGTTCTCTTCTGCCTTCTGCTTAGAAGTGGTGAATTTACAGCTCACAGCAACTTAATACGATATAGTCTATGGATTTTGTTCTATATCTAGTGTCGGCAAAAAATACGTCCGATTCGTCATTAACGTAGTTAGCACGGATTCGCTCAGAGGGCTAACTGGGCTAACTATAATAATGAATGAATGTCGCTGCCACCCTGAACGTCCCACCGAACCCTGTTAAAAAATCTGTCAGTTCAATAAAGTGTTGCTTAACAGTCTATATGAAAAAAAAGGAATGAATTGTTGACTATTTGTATTGACCAGCCAAATCCAATTCGACTGACAAAATTCTGAGTAGGGAATAGCCCTAATAAACAGCAAGCATTATAGGGTATTTTACCAGTACATTTGGCATATTCAAATAGCCTTTGGTGTGGGGAGAGAGGACCCCCAATATAGTACCCATCATAAAAACTCACTAGAAATGAGAAGTAAGTGTGGCTGAAATCCTGCCATGTTAATGAAAATATGGAAATGATATGTGGAGTTATTAGGTGAAATGTGATACAATCAATCCCAGAGAAATAGCAAGAGAAAGCGGCGTCAGGCTTGCAAAACAAGCACTACACATGTCCTTGTGTCTCATGTGTGTCTCATACAAAGTGCCTTAAGACACTATTTAAGACAGTCTAAAAATAACAGGCAGATTTAGGAAATGGTCAGCAGTAACGTAAACTCAACATGTTTTTAGGTAATGGGCCAAAATGCTAAAAACCACCAGCATGGCTGTATGTACACAAAATTCACGGTTCGGTATGTTTTCAGCATCAATGAAGCATCTGTGTAAGAAAGAAGGTATCGATGACAAGACAGATAAATACTACAGCTGTTGGACGGGGTTCCAGAGCCACAAAAAGTGTTCACACACAGTTTTTGTTCCATTATTCCGATATTGTCCTTCGAGCGAGATCCGTTCATCCACAGTGGCAGCATGGAAGAGCAGAGAGGAGCAGCCTCTTCTGACAGCATCTTAACAAGACAGAGAAGGAAAAGGCATCTCCCCACATGCTTACTGGATTAACAAATGACACTACCCTCTCTGCTCTTGTCCTCCACTCCTACTCCAGAACAGCAGGGAGCAAGGAGCACACTCCACACAAAAGTGATGCAGTCGAGTATGCTACACATAGTGACCAGCCACGCCCTGTGCTCGGGCTCTCACCTGTGTTATCTCAGCAATAGCCACATTATATGGAGGGTAGTAAGGAGCACTTAACTCAGACAAATAACCTCACCCGTCAACTCAATGGTGCTTGAAGGCTTGCAACTATCCTCTCATCAGCAGAACCACATGATGAAGTCCATTCAAATGGCAGCTCCATTGTAAGGTTTGTCAGTAACCTCATCACGCTCTGTACTATTGTACCAACGTCCATCTGTGAGTACAGTCACCCCACAGCCTGTGGAAAACACTAAAAGGTATGCGTCCTAGCCACAGGTTAACAGTGCCTCTGGCCACACGACAGCCTCACAGCCCACCGCACATCAAAGCGTGACATCAAATTAATACACACTGACACAAGCCTTGCCTCCAACCATCCCATCCACATTATTGGCAGCTGCTACCGCTATGCAACAGCCTGATTTGCCACCAGCCACAGCCAGTTTGGTGAAGCCAGCCTCACTTTCAGCACTTTGAAGTTGTTCAGCATCCCAGTCAGCCATTTGTGCCTCCTCAATCAGCCTACTCCTACTGCTTATGTGAACCTGGTGATTCAGTTGTCCGCAGTAAGAACTCCTGACTGTTTTTACCAACTGGATCCTCATCGCTGTACCCAGTGTTGTAGTCAAGACCACCTAAACTGAGAACAAGTCATTCCCAAGACCAAGCAAAAATGTTACTTACGCAACAATTTGTCACCACATGCCCTGTCTCCTCAATTTCTCACAAAGTTAACACTGCATTAGAATCATTCATTTTATCGAGCTCCAATGCACAGAGAGAGAGAGAGAGAGAGAGAACCGTATCAAAACACCAGTAGGCTAAATTAGAAAGGATGAAAGCCGAAGATTACCTTTATTAAGTTATTTCAACTTGGATTAATTTTTATGAAAAAAAGTTTTGATTCTTTTGATGGGTGGATCCTTATGGACCAAAGGAATATAAATTATTGAGAAATGGACACATATTTCAGAATTTATGACCAATTCAAAGGTATGGAGTCACCACTTTTTTTCATCTCTCTTGTTTACCTTGCCTGTAAATCTGAATGAATTATACTTTGGTGCTGATGGTTTCCATAAAATGAACTAAACAACTGAATTGTGGAGAACCTAACCTATCATACAGTGTGTAGCATGTCCATATTGACAAAAGTTTAAACATTTATATTTGTATGTGTAATCTAAGCACATTAGAACTTTAGAACTAGCTTAAGGGTGACCAGGTGGGCCTCAAGAGGTTTTATGCATCCAAAGAACTTCACTAAAAACAAGACACGTGTTTAATTGAAACCTGCGTTTATTTTTCAAAATGTGTAGCCACACTCAAGCCAGTCAAAGGGATTTGTATGGCATTTAATTAGTCTCAAAACCTGCGCACATAAAAACTAGCTGCATGCACGTCATACACACACATGCACAGAAAGGTATCCACAAGTGGAAAACCTCGCAAGGGAGCAGAAATGCTCCACATGCACAAATGGCGCCTGTGACGAGTGCTCCCGCAACACCCCCTATGCGCTCATATCTGCTCAACACTTGGTTGCCTGGCAAGCTGACTTTTAAGAATTTGGAGGTCGGGACTCAACTTTATTCTGACTGGCTGGCGGGGGTCGCTTGTCTCACCTGTCATCACATATTCATTCATGGATTCCATCCGGTCATGGCGACGCACAGATCCCGCTATCTTGTCTGTTTTTCCCTCTAAATGAACATTTGGCAGAGACGCCAACTTATGAGGAAGACACTGTGTTTATGTAAATATACAGCAGTAAATATATTGCTTGGGAGGTACTTACAGTGATTTTCCTGTACCGCCCTGGACAAATAAGTGAAATACGCTATCCTATGTAGATAACATTAGCCTTGTTATGCAGTGTATCCATGCTTTATAATTTGAACACTTGCAGATGCAGCCGGTGCACAGACTGAAATTAAAAACAAAGTCAAATTGTAGAAGTTAGATGATCACTTTAGTTGATTAGCTGAGAAGCCCCCTTCCTGGCCCAGGTAAGTGCATATTGTGAGTCTGGAGGAATTGATGCTATCCATGTCTAACGGTTTCTCATGGCAACTCAGGACATCCTTCAGGACTCCTCTGCCACAAACACTCAGTATTTAAAGCTGTCTTTATAAACATGTTTCAGTACAAGTTTGTCCATCATTTAGCCTGTGTAACTGACTGCTTTTTTAGATTGAATTATTTCTAAGACTCCATAGTCACTTTTTATTACTTGATTTGTTTGTCAGATTTATTTTTTGTTATTTATACATTTCCTTTATTATTACGTGGGTTGTTATTTAATAGTTATCAATTTTAAATTTGAACAACTCACTGCCTGTATTTACCACAAGGTGGCCAACATCCTTAGCTGTCTGGTAAATGGCCAGTGCACAGATCGATGGGGAGCCCCGTTATAAATGAAGCTAGATCATGACATGCCGTAAAAAACTTCACTAGGGTGGGATACAGGGACGAGACATACATGCCAATCCCAGTCAGTGGCACTATATTGATACTACGGAAAATCCAGCTGATTACGCTTCCAGGGACCTTCAGATCACACAGATTTTTCTTCAAGTCGGATTCCAGGACCTAAGCTTCTTTGGGAGCCAGAAATACTTTCAAAGCCTGGATCCTCAATCGAGCTGCTCGACGGTGACCCTGAAGTCAAGGCAGTTCTGGCATTTGCAACCAAGGTTAGCAACTGCGCAGACATTCTCAATCAGCTACGGTGGTTTTCTTCCTGGACAAAGCTCCTTAGAGTGGTCACAAGAATTAAGAGGCTGAGACCAAGACAGAAATATCCCAGTGAGCTTGATGACATCGAGGAACAAGAGAGAACTGCTCAAGTGATAACAAGTTTGTTCAGCAGCAAGCCTTTGACCAATAATTGAGGACTCTTCAAGAGGGATAGGGCCTTTGAAGTTCAAACCATCTCTTTTGCCTTGATCCTATCTTGCATGAAGGGGTCCTTTGTGTTGGTGGAAGGCTGAAGCAGTCATCTCTCAGCCAGGAATTAAAACATCCAATAATCCTTCCGACAAACAGCCACATCACTGCACTGATTTTGGATCTCTGCCACATCAAGATTTTTCACCAAGGCTGAAGCCAAACTCAAATGGAGCTCAAAGCAAACGGATTCTGGATCCTTGGTGGGAGTAAATTAGTGGCAAAGCTGATACATGACTGCCTGCAATGTAGGAAATCAAGAAAGCCCACAAAGAAGATGGCCTGAGCTTCACTTGCTTCTCTTCTCGAGCAGTCCATATCAAAATGCTTGAAGACGTATCGTCATGGTTTTGACCTCCCTGTAGAGGCTCAAGGGCCGCCTGACCTCCCTGTCAGGCTGCAAGGGCCTTCTGAGCTCCCAGTGCTGCTGCAGCCTCTGAACCTCCTGAGCTGCTGCAGCAGGTCCTTGAACTCTCGGTGCCGCAGCAGTCCCCAAAACCATGACATGGATGCATTTATCAATGCCTTGTGGTGCCTCATCAGTATCAGAGGAGCAATTCACTTCACTGCGACCAAGGCCCTGACTTTGTAGGGGCTAAGAACTAGCTGAGGGTGGCACTCAAACAATGTGACTTTAAGTTCTTGGAAGTCTTCTTGACCGACAAACACTGTGAATTGTCTTCAATGCCCCCTCTGCTAGCCATGCAGGTGGTGTCTTGGAGCGCCAAATCACTTAGAATGGTGATCTATCAAGCCATGTACATTGTCAACAGTCACCCACTAACAGTAGATGGAATCAATGATCCTAAAGCACTTGCTGATCTTGGGTTTCCAGCTGCTGGCTCCAGGAAACCTCAGTTCCTTCACAAACCACAGAACTAATGGCCCTCAGCTAAAGTCACAGGATAGGCAGAAGAGCTACAAGGAAGCATCTTCTGTGGACTCACACAGCACCTTCCTACAGCTCCAGCCATAGATGCTCCACAGTTTTCTAACTGGGTAAAATTTGCTCAGGGCCTGCAGCAATCTCTTGACAGGGCAGCAGCCTTTGACCCCACTACATTACAGTCCACCAGCCTCCGTGATGCTGAATTTAAAATAGTTCTCCAGAGGAAGTGAAAGCCCTTGAATCAGGTCATCAGGTGTCACTAAGCAGTAGACTAAGCTGTCTAGCACCAGAATGGGACAACAAATATCATCCATGTTGGTAGACACCAGCAAAACCTTAGTAGCTCAAATTCAATCCCCCAGCAGCCCCGCACTTCAGTGGGGCATCGGAGCAACGTTCCATCAAAACAGCTAGTAAAGGGCCCCCATTGGGCCATCCACCCTGTTAAAAACTAACAAATTGATTGACTGATAATATTTGTTTTATAATGTTCTTAGACAGCATGGCTCATTAAACTAGCCTAATGTGCAGTGATTGTAGTTGTATGTGTGATGAAAGTAAATATACATATTTTTATTGTGTTTAAGGACAAGATTTCCATATTGATTTTATGCCTAGTTTTCCAAATGTCAAAGTATTGGATTTAATGTGCTGGTGGTGCGCACTGGTACTATTTTGTCAACTGTGTGAATTTATTGCTTAGTTCCTTGTGCTTATCATTCATTGTTAATAATTTCACCTGCCGTTCAGTATTGTTGATTATATCTTACTCCAACTTCTAGATAAAGATTCCAAATCTACTCCCCGGTCAACTCCTTCATCAGAGTTCCACTGTGATATTCCAGGCACACAATTTAGGTTTTAGGTGTTGGCAACAGGCAAAAGAGAACCAAACGCAGACATGTTCAGAGGTTGCCAAGTGGAGTCTTTTTTAAAGGTTCCCAGCAGGCTGGGAGGCAGGCAGGCAGGCAAATAAACCATGGTAGCAGATATAGGGTGGCTGTGGCTTGGTGGAAGAGCGAGTTGTCTACCAATTGGAAGGTCAGTGGTTCGATCCCAGCTTCCCCCATCCATGTGTAAAAGTATCCATGAGTAAGATTTTGCTCGAAATTGCTCCTGAAGCTGTGCCTTCGGAGTGATGATGATTAGTTTAATTTGTACTGATGGGCAGTTAGCTCCTGCCATCAGTGTATGAATGTGTGTGTATGGGTAAATGTGATATGTAGTGTGAAAGTGCTTTGAGTAATCGGACGACTAGAAAGGCGCTATACAAGTACAGTCAATTTACATCCATATAACCCCGAGATTTCAATAGACAGAAAAAAACAACACATTAATGATGACGAACTGACACAGGGACATGGAAGCACACAGACTAAATACACTAGGAAAGGGGAGCCCACGAGACCATCAGGAAATCAGAAAGGGAAGCAAAACTACCAGACACATGAAGGAACACACCAATTACCAAAATAAAACAGGAAATAGCCAACCTAACCCAAAAGCCAAAACTGAACAGACAATTTCAAAAAATAAATCAAGCAGTCCACAGTACACTGAACTCAAAACCCTGACAACAATAGGTGTTCACACCCACTTTTAACAGCTAATGGAGCAGGTATTAATACCTCATTGTACCAGAGGCAATGCAACGCAGCCTTGTTGGTGTTTTTACATTTCACATTAGAATAAATAAATCTTAATGTGTATCCATGATCCTGTAGTTAAAACGATCCAGTTAATTAATTCAGTACCAATTAATATAGTCTATATGTCCAAACCTTGCGTAACCAACTGCATTATCGCTTGACAAAACTCACTATGCACACAGTGAAGCTGGCAACCACACGCTACAAAGACGGAGTCTGTGTAGCAGGTAAAAAGCCCACTCCGCCTCACCTACGTAACACGTTGTGCCTGTGCCCCATGTATTTCGACCATAAGTTTTATTATTCCCACAATAAGATTTAAACTTAAGTTGATGATACCATAAACAGATTTCTATGAAGTTTGCTGACGATTGTCATGGTCCACAGAGGATGAATCCTGTTGTTTTTGTTGGCTACCTTCCTCCACCATGAGGCAAAAATGTTTTGATAGTGCCAATCTGATACCTGAGTTTTGTTACAGTTACCAGTACAAATTTTTCAATGCCTTACAGAGGGAAACATTAACAAGTTTTTTTTTCCACAAAACCCTCATTTTATTAACAATATTATGATACTTTTGATACTGAATTTATTAGAATTTATAATCTTTAAATAAAGTGACAAATGTCTTTCTTTAAAAATGGTGTTTGTCAATGTATAGTACTGGCCTGTCAATATTTTCATCATAAACCCTGTCGATACACTATACTCTTCTGACAGCAGAGCTATCTGTCCTGTCATGAGAGCAGATTCAAACCTTACGTTGACAGTGAGACACAGAAAGTGTGATGTGTAATGTGGGAATGTGTAAGACAGGCCATGACAGCAGTTAGTGAGGAGCTGCTCTGCGTGTGACTGTTGCAGAAGGTGCTGTGATGCAACTCAGCAGCAGGTGGAGATGACTGACAGCTTATTTCATCCGAGGATGTCACACTGATCCTTTCATCTACATCAGGCTGGTGACAACAAACAAGATTGTTCATGTATTTTATGTATAATTGATCCAATAACATGCAATGATACAATGACCTACTGTATGTAGATATTTCAGTTAGATATTTTGAATGTCAGTATCAAATGGTGGACAAAGTGGTGGACAAAACAAATAGCAAATTCTGATTTTGCAATATTTAGAGCTTTAGCCTTAGCCAGTAGCAGGGCTAAAATTATGCTCAGAAAATGTCCTGGCAATTGGCCTGTGACCTTGTGTGCCAGTGGAAATGCTAGTGTGAGGGTGGTGCTAATAGAAAGAACCTGGGTACACCAAAATCAAAACCAATCCCCTGAAATAAGTTGACCGGTTAGCTACTTGTAGTGCTCGCCTCCATCCCATATTTAGTGTGGACTTCACTTCCCCTCACACTAACTTTTATCCTACAACTCTCTTGGCTTACAACATCCTATTTATTTTTTCTTCAGTTTCTTGCACAGCTCACAATGCCTGCTTAAGAATCTGTATTTCATGCCATGTTAGCCTCAGAGCGGGCTCTCACATTTTACATTACATTCATTACTCATTTTATGTTTACCATTGTGCTGTTATAAGCACCTCATGGTATATTGTTCCAATGCATTGCTTTACTATGCAGCCACCCGTTTCTCTACCTACAACTGAACTATATGCATTGCTGCTTCAATAAAGTCTGCATACAAACGTGAATGTTTGATTTATTTTTTGTCTGTTCTCTACAGAATTACGGTCAGCAACAAGGCAGAAAGTTGGGTGTGACAATAGTTTAATGTAAGATATTGTGGTGGATGTTTCGACATACAGTGCATTTAACCTCAACACTGAAATGTGCATATTAATTAGATCACAAGATATCTTGTCCAAAGTGGGAAGGGGTCTTTCAGGAGCATGAATGTGCTCGCTAAATTTCCAAACATGCTCATTGTATTTCGATACATTTTGTGTCCATAAAGGAATTTTGTCGTGTTGTTGTTTGAAGACAAAAGGTCGACCGAAACATTATGACTCATCCTCTGGCAAACATGAATAGCCACAAAAAATGTCATGGCATTCTGGACAGTAGTTGTGGTTTCTTATTAAATACACACCAAGCAACGAACACTACCCTTATGAAATTCATTAAGATGAACGTTGTCAACTGCACACAACATGTTCATGCTTGCTATATTACTGTAGCTGGGCCCCGTTTCCCAAAAGTATCTTGAGGTTTCTCCTGATGTGAGCCGTGAGGCTAAATTTATCTTAGCCTCGAGAGGCTTTTAGGAAATAGGTACCTGGTCTGCGGCCAATATCAGCGATGAAAAGTATTAAACCTGGCCCAAATTCAACACATAGAGCAATACATTTCGGAAAACACACTCATTCGGATATTTGCCAAGAGTTAGATGAGAAGATCGATACTATCTCATGCATGTACGGTAAATATGAGCATCCAGCATCCGGTTAGCCAGAAACAGGGGTATAGAGCTAGCCTGCCTCTGTCCAACAGTAACAAAATTCACCTAATAGCTTCTCTAACGCTCACTAATTAACACAGTTCTTGTTTGTTTCATTTGTTTAAAAAAACCACAGTGTGAAAATGAGCAAGTTTTTATTATTATAGTATTTCTTGGCCAGGCATAGTAACCTCTCGACAACTTGCCTTGCAACGGCTCCCGGCAAAGAAACAGCACATAATCCCCTGTAAAATAGTGCATTGTCGTTTTTAGAGATTCTGTGAGCCTGATATTTTTACCTATTGATTCCCTGTTTCCAGTCTTTGTGCTAAGGTAAGCTAAGCTACCAACCGCTGGCTGTAGCCTTATTTTTAACAAGCAAACCTAAGAGTGGTATGCATCTTCTCTTTTAACAAACTCAGAAAGCAAATAGGTGCGTTGTATGCACTAATTCTTGGATTCCCAGAGAAACAAGACTACTGACTTTGGCGATCGCCTGACTTTTCCTGCAGTGACACCAGCAGGTCGAAAGGTTCGGTTGATGTAAATGGATTGTACTTATATAGTGCCTTTCTAGTCGTCCAACTATTTAAAGCGCTTTCACACTACAAATCACATTTACCCAGACACACACATTCATACACTGATGGCAGGAGCTAACTGCCCATCAGTACAAATTAAACTAACCATTCGCACACACTCACACACCGAAGGCGCAGCTTCGAGAGCAATTTGGGGTTCAGTATCTTGCTCAGGATACTTGGACACATGGATGGGGGAAGCCGGGATCGAACCCCCGACCTTCCGATTGGTAGATGACCCGCTCTGCCACCAAGCCACAGCCGCCACCATGAATATGAGCATCATACAAACATCATATGGTGTTTGTGGTCTTTGATGCTGTGTATCAGCTACGCACACCCCTACTAAAGCCAAGGGATCAACAAACATTTCAGATTCATCTCTTTCGGGGTTGCATTCCCAAAAGCATTAGTGAAAACTCTGAGTTTGTTAACCCTGAGATGAGGGAAACTCTGGGTTTTCCGATCCAGAAAGAGAGGTAACTTTAACTCTGGGTCAGTTACCATAGTAACTGACTCTGAGAACCTAACCCGGTCGCTGGCACATTTTCTTCAACAAACCCTGAGTTCCTATCTGTGTCCTCCCTCTTACAGAGCCATGTATAAATTCCTTATTCATTCAGTCTGTATCAAAGCGCGTATGGAAGCGCATTAATTAGAGGAAGGTTTGCTGTTTGTCAGAGTCAAAATCCTGGTTGGACACGTAGGATCACTGAATAATTGTCTCTATCACGCACGATGTGATTGGTTGCACGTGATGGAACATAATTCTTATAATAGTGGAGATTATATGCTGATATTTCTGAGTGAGCAGGATTGTGGCGCAGCTGCAGGATGTGGTTTAGAAGTTTGGAAGTTTAAATAGGCTCCGTATAGTCTGACCGGTGTTTTAACAGCATTTCAGTGACTGTGTTACGACATTTGTTGAAGTAGCTGAAATAAAGCTGAATGCTGTTGAGCCAAAATCCAACTAAATCGTCTACAATTTGAAATCTATATTATTTTAACCTTAACACCTTATCCAAGTGCACACCATCAACCAGCAAGATTATAATTACTGGATCAGCTTACAATCATGTCTCTCTGTCTTTTATCTAAATATTAAATCGTCGACTATATTTTTCATCCTCAGTTGCCGGTTTTCTCAGATTAAAGCTGAACAAATATGTTTCAAATGTAATGTAGGCTACAGCCCAATGCACAGATGTCAGATTCTACCACTTCATTATCTATTAAGGAAATGTAAGTGTGTAAATGTAAATGATGATATAATGGACAACACTGAATACAACTTCTTATTGACACTTTTTCCCACTTTGAATCAGGCACTTTTTTTTTTTTTAAGATAAATGTAAATTCATTAATATCTCTATATCTACTGGATTCAAATGAAGGCGCTGCCTGTTTTGGTTTTGTTTTCTTATATTTGTAGTGCATTTTTTCGTCATATTGGTGAAGTTTGGTGAAAACTAAATCTGCTTAGTGTCGTTCAGTGCTGGAAAGTAACTAAATATATTTACTCAAGTATCCTACTGTACTTTACTTGAGTATTTTCTTTTCATGCCACTTTCTACTTCTACTCCACCACATCACAGCGGGCAATATTGTACTGTTTACTCCACTACATTTATCTGACAGCTTAAGTTAGTAGTTACTTTACAAATTTAGATTTTTACACGAACACATGAAGAGCTTGCAAAATATGATGTGTGGTTAAAAATTAAACTACCCAACAGTTTATACAATACAGCTGAAACTTTTAGTGAACTGGCGACTATTTTGATCATCCTTTTTCATGTAAAAACATTTCCTGGTTCCAGCTTCACAAATTGGGAAAGATGTGCTGCTTTTCCTTTAATTAACTGGAAAAATTGGACTGTATTGTTAATAATGTTAAAGGTTTGGATTGTGGGTCGGACAAAACTTACAAAACATTCTGAAGTAGTCAAATAGGGCTCCTTATAATTGTGACAGCATTTCTCACTGTGGTCAGAATTTTTACAAACCAAACAATCAATCGATTAATGGAGAAAATAATTGGCAGATGAATCCATAATGAAAATAATCATTAGTTGCAGTTCGATACAAAATGGTTCAAAATGAGCTCCACCAACTACAGCAGTAAAATCCTGCCTTTACATTAATGCATTAGTAATAATAATCTAGTGATATAATATATAACAGTCACAGGAAACATTTTAAAGCATTGAATACTTTTAATTTTAATACTTTAAGTACATTTTTCTGATAATACTTACATACTTAAGTAACATTTATAATGCAGTACTTTTACTTCTAACAGAGTAATTGTACAGTCTAGTATTAGTACTTTTACTTAAGTAAAGGATCTGAATACGTCCTCCACCACTGCTGAAGCTACAGTAAACCAATAGCCAAATCGGCAATTCATTCAAATGTGTCATCCCATACGACTCACATATCCTTGATCGAGCCAATGATGGGATGTAAAACATTATTGTGCTAAACACACAGCTGTGCTCTGGGCAAAAGTCAGAGCGCTGTCGACAGCGATGCCAGCCACCTGAGGCCTCTGCCTCTCAAAAGCCTTTCAACTCCATTTCTCCACTGAGAGGCAAGGATCATCCATCTTAGTGACAACCTGGAATTGTGAAAAATACCTGTGGCTGACAAGACGGGCTCCTCGAGATGCCAAAAGAGTCGAATGCAGATGGCCCGGTGCTGAATCCTACAGGCAGTGACACCTGCCATGGCACTTGTACTAATGCGGATGCAGCATGTCTACATGCAAATGGGATGTGTAATCTTCATCATAAATGACTTGCTGCATATTGCACCTGTCTTGTTTTAGAATCATGTGCGGGGGAACACCTGCCAATATGAGCTGGGTTTATTAGAGGTGTCACCCTTCAGTTTTCACTCTCTTTGCACTGTGGTCTGTCACAGCATTAGGTTACAAACATTATGTCATAAACATCTGGCTACATTTCTTTGAGAACCTGACTGACTGCAATTTTTTTTTTTTTTGGGGGGGGGGTGATTACATATTAATAAAAGAAATAAAAGATCTCAAACGATATTTCAGGTTTATCACACCATGGGCCTTGTCTTCTCAGTTTTGACCATCATTTCTATCAGTTAAGATAACATTGCACTCACCAAAGTAAGCGCTGAAATCTGGGAACGTGATGACATTGTAACAATGACAGTGCAAGGAAAATGAGCAGTGCAACGATTAGACAGGTTCTAAATGAGAAAACAGTTTATCCAGACTGCCTAAAACAATATTTGGATGCAAAAGAGAAAGTGAGCACGTAGATGTCAGCCATAATCCCTCACTGCAGAAGAAAACTGTGAGCACACAACTATGGTAAGAACAGTAGTAAAATTGAATCAGTGAGTACTCTTGAGTAATGCTGCCATGTTCAAACATCTCAGCAATCAGCCATGCATTCAAAAAGACTACAAAATATTTTGACAAATGTTTTGTAGGAAATGTAATTGCTGCGGACGTTTTCTACATTGAAGGAAGTGGCAATCCTTACAATCTTTGGGACTAGTTAGTAGATACTAGTGGGGCAAGAAATAGATTAAATGTGTAACACAAGTCCTATCGGCAGCTGTTTACTTCTTCGCATTCCCTAAATTGTCCATATGCTGACTCTTCCGTTTTCCAACTTCAAACATTTCAGTCAGTATGAGGTGAAAAGAAAGAAGGAAAGAGCTTCTCCCACACGAATCGAGAAGCTATAATACCCAGGAGAAATCCAATCTGCAACAAGAGCCCGTGTTGTCTAAGTGGCAACCTCCGGGGTTGAAAAATGAAGCCAACGCGGTAGTGCCAAAATTCCTCGAATGGCTACGTGAGGCTGGCTCAAAAAGCGAGTAAATCCCCACAGAGCCCCGTGTTAAAATGCCCAACTTTACAGCAGAAATAAACATGTTTACAGCCTGGTACAAACAACGGTTTTAGTCTCTATAGCTAATTTCCCCATTCGTTACATCTGATTAGGGGGTGAATTGGTAGATAATACACCAGTTTAAATGATATTAAGGCTTAAGTTTATGCATAATAAAGGATGTGGAAGTTTTGAGTGACAGCTGGGTGCCCTATCAGGTGGCTAGCCGCTAGGTGGCTCAGCAACCAGGCTTCATTCTCCCCGCCTCAGCTCCACTTCTTTGCCCATTTTTGGATGTTGGCGATGGAGCCACCGGAGCCACCGGAGCCGCCCACTTTGAGCTTCACAACATCCCGGGCATTAAGTCCATTTTTTTAAACAGTCTGTGGTGTTTGCTTTACTGTACCTGTTTTTCCGGTGTTCTTCATAGATGTCTTATTAGAGGATTCAGTATCAAAGCCTTCCAGTGTCAGTTCCTGATACTCTGTGGATACTTTGGTATCCTGGTCCACAATGTTGATTGGTGACTGGTTTCTCTCTCTGCATTCTGTGTAGGCCGACGCCCAGCCCTCGTCTGGCCCATATGTACCTGAGGAAGACAAGAAATGCAACCAGGTCTCATCATTACAGTGATGCAATTTGATGTGCAACTGTGTTGGCTTTAGAAGGACACGTCAGAGAAAAATGGCATTTCAGAACCATCTCATGTCCTCTGAAAACAGCTGACAGCGTGCCCTGCCAAGTCATCTGAATTTCAATTAACCATTGCACACAGAATAAACATTATGAACTGAACAGAGGCAGCTGCTGAAAAAGCAAAACATTTCCATTCATGTGGTAAATAGAACATTTCAAAATGTCATTACTATGAGGCCAGGATGTGTCCCATGCTGCCTCTTGCGACATCTTACATTTAAAATAAAATTCTATATTTTGTTTTGCATTGCTGACCTCCTTCTCAACTTCCCCTCAGACAACCCCCGCTGCAGTCACTGTCAGTCACAGCGTTACTGAGCTGACAGGGAGCCCTAAAACACCTCAGACAAATCGGGAAGAAGCCGGTGTGTGTGTGTGTGTGTGTGTGTGTCTGTGTGTGCGTTTGTGCGTGTTGAGTGGCATCCTTTGACAGTAAATGTCCACAGAGTGAAAGCCTGAGGCCAGAGGAGCACTGGAATCACAGAGGCTGTGAGAGAAAGATAGTCAGAGGGAAGGCCATGACTGAAATGTCACAGGGCCCTGCTTTAACACCTGAGTATTTACTCAAAGAGCAGGGCTAGAGCTACTGGGCACACTGGGGGCAGGATATTGCCCGAGGCCCCCCAACCCCACCTCTGAACACAGTGAATTCAACGCTAAGAGGACTAGGAGAGCAGCAGAAACTTAAACGTAAAATCGATTGCATTACTCAATGGTATATGTGTTTATGACTGGCAGTGTGATTACACGTCGTTGTTTGGAGCCTATAGAACGTCGAGTCAATGAGTCGAGTCGAGTCAAGCTGCTGTGGCTAGTTCAGACATGGCTGTAATACCAGTAGCACAGAGAGGTGGTGAGGTTTTTAGACTCATTTCATTAGAGGAGAATGTTGGGGCATCTCACTGATATGGAAGTAACCAAGTTATGATGAGATAACGTATTTGCAGGAGCTGTAGTTTTTTAGTTTTCTAACAAGTAAAGCCCTTTTTAACTGTGTTGAGATCACAATTTTCAATTTTCAAGCCTGTATTTTAGAGCACGGGTGTTATATCCTTCCTAATGGCAGGATATATTTTCAGGTCTTGTTTAACTCAGGCCTTGTCCACACGTACATGGATATGTTTGAAAACGGATATGTTGGCATTGGAGCCAGCAGTGCTAGCCAAACATTGTTTCAGGTGTTTCGTTACACCAAAACAACATCGGGCGTTCACAAATTGAGGTGCTGAAGTCATCGTATCCCAAACGCACCATTTTCTATGCCCACACCGATACGCAGAAGCCAGAGTTTCTTTTCAGTAATCTCACTTTGCGTGACCTAAAACTCTTGTTTGGGCGATAATACATAAAGGAAAAAATTCAGTTTCAAAAATGTCCAGATACGTGGGGACAAGGCCTTGGGCTACATTGCAATAATTGATTTTGTTTCAGCTAGGCATACTGTAAACTTTGTGCCAGTCTACACATATATTAGCATGCTAAATCATGAGCCGCACAGAGCCGCTTCTCCTAGACTGAATGGGGGTGAGTAGCTGGATGGCCTTGTGGGCGTGTTCTGATCTCAGAATGCCGCACTGAACACTGGGTATTGTTGTAACACATGGGCCATTCGACGTTGATATAGTCCACAATAAGGAAGGTTGGAATCGCTGTTATGGATTGTGTCTCATGGTGTCTGCAGCTCTGGACTGTTTATCCTCTTCTAACACCACTACCTCGAGCTGTCAACTAAATTGAAATGAGCAAGACTTTGACATGACCTATGAAGAAGTTGTTGATTTGAATTTGTTTCACTACAAATGGTGTACTAATACTGCATTTATGTGTCTTATGTGACTGCATACTGTCTCAGACTTGTATCATGAGATGGAAAACCTAGGTAACATGACCCTAATTAATTGCTCTACATTCAGCTATTCTCCTTTGTAATAGGCAGAGAGCTGCTTTGCTTCAGTGCCATTTCCCATTCATGCAGCGTTGTGAGCAGATATATAATTATTCTTTCAGTGGGAACTAGTTGATCTCTACAATGTGGAGGATGAGACGTGACCAGCTAAAAGTAGTTTTTACTGAGACGTCACTGAAAATCAGGCAAGGTATATTGCTTTGGCATTTACTGGAATACACAGGGAAAATAGCTCAGGTTGATGCGTCGATACAAGTCTTGAAAATAGCAGTCATTCAATTCTATTTATACAGCCCGATATCACAAATTGCTTCAAAAGGCTTTACACTCTGTACAACATACAACACCCTCTGTCTTTCGACTCTCGATCCAAAAAAGGAAAAACCAGCCCAAAAAAAACCTTTATCACAGAGGGAGGAAAAAAAATGGAAGAAACCTCAGGAAGAGCAGCAGAGGAGGGATCCCTCTCTCAGGATGGACAGACATGCAGTAGATGTCGTATGTACAGAATAGATCCACAACAGGAGATCTACAATGACAGCATGGAGGTTGTAGAGGACGCATCCAGAAATCATAGTACATACAAATATGATGAAAATGATGAATTTGTAGTATATATAATGTATATATGATGAAAAATGTAGTAAACTAAAAACACAGTACATAATACAACTACACAGTAAATACATATTATGTCATTAATACATAATGGATATATAGAACGTCGTTAAAATACACAATAAATACACAAGATGTATACAGTTACCCAAATTCCTGTCTAAAAATGTAAATCTCTTTTTAAAAGAGTCCACAGAACGTAGGGCTGTGGGCAGAGCTTTCCGTATATTAGGTGCTACAGCCTCAACAGCTCGATCACCACGGGTCTTAAGGCGAGTGCGTGGGACAGACAGCAAATTTTGATTATTAGAACTAAGAAAGCGAGCTGAAGAGTAAGGGCGCAGTAGTTCAGCCACGTATGTAGGCTCGTGACCGTGCCATGCTCTGTAAGTAATAGTGAAACTTTTCAACTGGAGCCTATATCGAACAGGGGGCCAAGTGAAGAGATCTTTGTATAGGGATAATGTGAGACCGTCTGCGTGACCTAGTCAGTAATCTCACGGTCGCATTGTGGCTTGCCTGTGGGCAATCAAGGGCAGACATGCAAAGTGAGGAAAAAAGTGCGTTACAATAGTCGATGCGAGATGAGATGAAGGCGTATACAAGGGTATGATAAATTATAATCTGAAAAGTAACTAGTTAACTGTCAGACAAATGTAGTGGAGTAAAAAGTACAATATTTGCCTATGAGATGTGGTGGAGTAGAAGTATAAAGTTGCATAAACTCAAATGATAAATGTCTGGGCGTCTCTGCTTAGACTGCTGCCCCCGCGACCCGGCCCCGGATAAGCGGAAGAAGATGGATGGATGGATAAAGTATAAATGCCTTGAATTTGTAATTTAAGTACAGTGCTTGAGGAAATGTACTTATTTACATCCCACCACTGTTGACAGATAGCCCTTGTATCACATCACTTTGAGAAGTCAAGCTTTTCTCAGAGCTGTGGCATTGTCACTAAAACGACTTGAAGCAAGTCTGTTTTAGAGGGCAGTCATGCATGTGTGAGTGTTCTAGCGCCGATGCTACACTCCATTAGCGTTTGAATCTGTCAATGAGACTGAATAAAGGAGGGGTCAGCCATTTATCAAGGTGTGGCGCTGCTCTGTGGCTGCCTCGCTGCGTTACACGCTTGGATTGCTGCCGTCGGGGCAACCTTACTGCCTCCCCCTATTCACTTAAAATAGATCCACATTTTCATTTGTGCCACAAGCCATAACATTTTTAAAAAGGTAAAGCATAGACAGGATGTCCGGCTGGACAGGCCAGCCTAATATGTTAAGGTGCGAGGTATGTGTATTGGTATGTGTATGGGTATATACATGACTATGTTTGTTGGCGTCACTGTGATGAAATGCCTTGCGATTACACTTGCGAACCAATTTCCCCACGGGGACAAATGAAGTTTATCTATATTTATCAGTAACACTGAGTGTATGTAAGTATAGTCGGGGGCTCCCTGGATTTTCTGTAGTTGAGAAAGAACTGATCATATACAGCTCCATTTATTTTTTATATTTTTCTGTCTCGAGCCAGAAATAACCTAATTTGGGCAAAGAGGGTGGAGCGTTGGCTTGAGGGGGGATGAGCAAGAGGCAACAACCACAACTTAGTGTGATAGGCTGGGACACCTGTCAATCAAGCAGATATTCTTGCTTGCAAACATATCTTTTATATATAGTTGTGTTATCCTGATTGTCCATACTGTAATTTTAAAATCTATGTTGGTCTTTTCTGCACGTCAGTCCTTAGGAGAGGGATCCCTCCTCCGTATCTCTTCCTGAGGTTTCTTCCATTTCCATGCTCTACTATGTTCATCAGCTAGCCTTTAGCCTTTGCCTGTCTGTTGTTTGGTTTGGTGCTGAGAAGGTAGTTTTACTCTGGCTCGAAGGGGGAAATTTAGCATAATCTACTGTACTATAGTGTTGCAGTGTATTTCCATCAGAACAACAATATAAAACAATAACTTCATTGTGCACAGTTTAAATGATTCGGACTAACACTGAATAAAGTTGTAGACACCCTTCATGATACACACAGATACAAATATTTTAAATTAGAATAGAATAAAAACAAATATAATTCATACAGTTGTACACATATATTACTGTATACTAGGTAGTGTTGTGGTAATGTGGAGTGCCAGCATAAGAGAAAGTTCCATTGCATTTATTTATGATGGAGCGATGAGGTGGAGTTGAGGAGTCTCACAGCCTGAGGAAAGAAGCCGCTCTGTAGTCTAGAGGCCAGACATTTGTGCTTAAAACTACACGTCAAATATGAGGATGATTGGTTGTTAAGAACGCTTTATTTTAACAAATGAAATGTATAAGTGCCATTTTAGCAAGTTCTAAATCCAGGGGCTTTAAACAGTGTCTAACTGCTTTGAAATGTATGTTTAAACACATGATGAGACTAAGAGAAACATTAAAGAATATTCTTATACTAAAAAATGTAAAAACAGTGGTTGTGATTCCTCATCTTGACCACTCAAGACCAAAAGAGTTTCCCCTCGGGGATTAATAAAATATTTCTGATTCTGATATTTCATACATTGGTCACAACACACAGTATAGGTAATGCTGAATTACATATATGGGAATCCTCCACCTTAGAAAGGATTACCCTTTCTGACTTGGAAGGAGGTCAAAGGATCAGCTGATTATGTTCCAGTGATCTGTAGCTACACCAAGATAGGCTCCAAAACTGCATTCCCGAGCTGGTGGGAGATTCTGGCATTGGAGACTTCCATACTGGCATTTGTGCAGAAATGCAGTCAATTGCTATTTTGCTAGAAGATCTAATATCACTTTGTCAGGAAATCTGATCCAAAAGACACTTGAAAAGATGCAGCCTCCATAACTGTTTTATTTACTGATAAACAAAAGCACTGCTGGAGACTTGTTCGGCGTTGGCGTAGGTTTTGTGCCTCTCTGAGTGTGTTCTTGTTTATATTGCGTATTTATAGGAATGCATGCATGGATGCCATATCTTACATCCCACTCATTATCAGTTCAAGTGTACAATATCCATAAATGTGCGTATCTGACGACAACTGGAGTAATACATCCCCTGGGATTATTGACCCACACCCTTTTTTTGTGAAACCTCAATCCTTTTGGGATGTACAGTATGTGGTACAATGAAACACACAGCTATGGAAAATCACTATATATTTGAGGAAAATGACAAAGAGGAAGGACATTAAAGGAGAGCTGGACAGATACATAGAGGGAGATGGAAAAAAAAGGGCAGATGAGGTCAATGCCATGGAAACAGTGACAGAATTTTTTTTAAGTAAGTGTTCTGTGTGTGTGGGTGCATGTAAATGTGTATCTTTGGAAGAACCCGCCAGCACCTAAAACACCCGGGTTTGTTTGTTAAAAAACATTACATTTACAAGTGCAGTTACTTATTTTACACAGTGGGTCTTTGACATGTAAAACCCAAACATCGTCATGAGTCGAGCAGATCTAAGCACAAATGTGTGGCCTGTATTCACCTTGAGTGTCGACCGATCCAGGCCTTTATTTGAGACAGACCTTCTAGCTTGAACTTTCTATGTTTTCTGTGTACATTTACACATGATAATGTATACAGATCACTTGAATCTAATCAACGTCCCAGATAAGCTTTTAAAGATTGTTAAGCTTTTAATTTTTACACATACATGCGATGCAATGCATGCAACAACCAAGCATCCTCATTTTAGACGGATAGTTTTCAGAATCTCTCCTTCTCCTGCCCACTCACACTAGCGCTCACTATATGCACCCCACTCGCTCTAAACTCTGCCCTTAATTGAAAGCAATACTAGGCTCCTGGGCTCTAAAATGAATTTGTCTATGATTACTCATGCCCCAGCGCGTTGAGAGCACCGAGTAATGTCTATTTCATTGAATTAGGCAGCATCCTGTTCTCCTTCCTCTCTCCTCCATCTCCGTCCTTGCCCGGGGGTGGCTATTGATTAAGGTGGTCTGGCTTTCATATAAGGCTAGCATTACCTATGGATCCAGACAGCCTTGGCCCACCCGGCAAATGCAGTGGAAAAACATGAAGCAGCTATAGTCACTGTCCTAATGCAGCTAATGTCTGCTGAAAGCAGCATGTTGGGGTAGGGCAAAGGTTAAGGTGGAAATAAAAAAGGAGTCTAGCATGACCTGGTAGATTGCTAACCTCAATCACACACAACGGCTAAGAAGTTGTGTGCTGAATAGATGGACTCTCAAAGGGTGCTGGAGCTAGAAATCCGCTTCCTTCTTTAAAGTCCGACTACTCAAAGCGCTTTCACACTACAAATCACATTTACCCATACACACACACATTCATACAGTGATGGCAGGAGAATCATTCACACACCAAAGGCACAGCTTCGGGAGCAATTTGGGGTTCAGTATCTTGCTCAAGGATACTTCGACACATGGATGGGGGAAGCTGGGATCGAACCACCGACCTTCCGATTGGTCGATGACCCGCTCTGCCACCAAGCCACAGCCGCCCCATTAAGTTTCCATTATGCTCCTGCATTGGCTGCATGTGTTAAGTTGTTGAAACCAACCAAGTGCAATACAAAAGAGCTTGTATTATATCATTTGTAATAGTTATTTTTCATTGACATGGATCTAAAGTCTGTTACACGAATCATTGACAGGCATGGATGATGCAGTCAATGAGCTGCTCTGTAATCGCAGTTTATCTTTGGCCCAACAAAGACCCCACAGTGCTTTGCACATTGTAGCCTGGCAAGGTCATGAGTGATCAAAATCAGCTTAGGGCCCCCAAAAGGCCAGCCCTGCTAGGACTCAGACACCGCGTTTGAAAAAAAAGACTAGGTCAAAACCTATGGCTGGACCGTTTATGACCAATGTGCTCCTGAGAACATAATTGAGGAGCGTCTGTAAAACTTTGTTTATGCTCAACGCGGTGTCCCCGTTCAAAGGTCACACAGGAGCGAGCGTAAACAAAGCTTAAATGTCTCCGGAGAACGTAATTGAGGACTGTCTGGACCTCATTGTAAAAGCCCCCTGAGGACATAATTCCCGACTGTTTGAGCCTATTCATTTTGAAGAAGTAATGGGTTGGTTCCAACACTCGACCAACCAATGGTGGGACTACATCATTCACTCCGTAAGTCAGGGACAGACTTTTACAGACATTTATAAGGCTGGCCCCCACTTTGCTGCAGTCCAGCCATTACAATATGTATATAATTAACTGTGACAGAAGAGCCAGCCAAGATTAATCAGACTTGGGCTGAGGCTGAAAATGTTGCCAAGGATATCAGGAACAATGGAGGGAGCTCACTGTGGACTTTTCTGTCCCACAGAAGATGAAGAAGACCAAGTAAGTAAGCACATAAAGTAAACACTACTTCCTGCATTGGCACTGGACATACGTCTTAAAGTGTGAAGTTGGACTTTTTAGATACACACAAACACAAATTCAGTGTTCATTTGAAACATCTTAGTGTGTTCAAAAACAAAGGTACGCTCTTTTCCAGGGACTTACGTGGGGTCAGAAGATTTTAGTTTTTGTTGTTGTGTATGAACATGTAAATGTGCTTGTATTGCCAGGATATTATTTGTTAAAAGGCAAAAATGTTGCATATAAAGATGATAAGATTTCCAGTGATTGCATGCACAAGACCCTGGGGGTTTTGATCGAGAGGCACTGTTGTTGGTCAACCTTCTCCAGGCTCAACTGCTCCTAAAACCACAACATCTTATTTGCTATCTCCAAGTGTGTTAATAGCAGAACTGTGAGACTACAATGATTTTCTAAACTGCTATCGATACTAGTCCTGCTCACTCACTTATATCGACTGTACTTGTATAGCGCCTTTCTAGTCGTCCGACTACTCAAAGCACTTTCACACTACATATCGCATTTACCCCATACACACACATTCATACACTGATGGCAGGAGCTAACTGCCCCTCAGTACAAAGTAAACTAATCATTCATACACACACTGAAGGCACAGCTTCGGGAGCAATTTGGGGTTCAGTATCTTGCTCAAGGATACTTCGACACATGGCTGGGGGAAGCCAGGATCGAACCGCCAACCTTCCGAATGGTGGAAAACCCGCTCTGCCACCAATCCAGAGCCGCCCATCTGTCATCACTGATTCTCACAAATGTAATTTTCTTATGCCGAATGCCTTTCGCCGACACAGAGAGGTGGGTAATTCATTACTCACGTGAAGTCTCCATCGAATACACATCCTGAATCAATAACGTCTCTCTGGATTAACTTGTGCTCATCTACAGTATGTGTCTGGCAGCTAGTGGGAGACACTCTTGTGGGTTTTCACTCCAGGTGAGGATTTGAAAGCAGAAAAGGATCAGGGAAGGTCTGGTGCTCCAGAAAGTACAACTCCTGGACTGGTCCTTCTCCTCCGAATCCAGGCATCCTAGACATACAGGCCACCTCCTCAGTGCATTGATTTCTGCCATTTCCCCACTAATCCTGATGGAATAAGTGCAGGGAGGGAAGCAACACACTGCACAGCTCAACCGTCTCTCTCGTTCTCATTATTTCCACGCTTGAGGAGACCTTTTCTGACATGTGCGGTTAATTGTAGTAGATGGACATATGGCAAGAACGTGTCTCATTTTTCTGGACTGAACATGAATCGTCATGAAAGACTGCTCTGTGTTCTTCCCCCAGCCTCCCTCCTGTCCGTCAACTCATTAGGCACCCCTTGATTTCATTGTTATTCTCGAGTTTTTCAGTTTCTTCTGACAGCAAATTTCTCCCATAGGTGTTTTTTTTTTTTTTTTTTTTTTTTGAAAAAAAATAAAAATTGCTTTTATCTTTGAAGCTTTGTGGTCCATAATTGTGATCTTTAGACAGCTTTTTCCCATACAGTCTTGGGTTTGTTTATGCCGCAAACTGGAATCGTGGCAGGCCTTTCAGTGAGAGGTGAGCGAGGTCACCGGCGCAGCATCTGCTTCAAAAATGGCTCTTAATTGACTGAAAAGCCTCAAACTCTCTCAAAGGTCGGAAGCAGTAGTCAGGTGTATTTACAAAGTAAATAATTGACGCACATGAAGAGTGGGCTCTCTCTCCTGAGAGTTGCTGACAATGTGTGATGGAACTTGCACAAAAGCAACAGGAATCTCAGAGGAGAGAACAATGTCTTCCCCTCCCCTCCTCTGTCTCTTTGTTTACCTGAATGGTTAGTTAATCTTGGCTAATGTTAGCATTCCTCTCTTTGGCAGCACATCCTTTATCGCCTGCTACTCATTATGTTCAGCCTGACTGCCATGTCTCCATTTGGAGCGGTCAGCAGTCCTGTCAAGGGCTTGCTATTATTATTACTATGTGTGCTTACTATCCTAGGATAAAGTCTGTAGGCTTGCAAAGGTCCCTTGCGAGGTTTCTCGTCTCCTTCTGACAACTCTATCAAATTGCATTGCTCAGTTATGACCGCTTTGCTCTAACTTTTGGTTAGAAACACAACATATGGTTTTCCCACAAATTGTGGAAAAAGTAAGGTTTCTTTCACGTAGAGAAGAGTAGGAAATTGTTCAAACCCCCTCCACATTGAATCCCTAGAACTTTGTCACGCTAAAATTAAGTAAAGAGCCAAAGTTCGCTTTTTGATAGCTTGTGCAGTTTTTGAGGATTAGCAATTTACTTTTTATGATTATACTTATTACGTTTCTGTGTCACTATGTCACTTTAAAAGAGGCACAAGCCGCAGCACCAGTCTTTGATGAACACATATTGAAACCTTTAAGTGTGTCAGGCGTGTGGTTTGTTTGAATGACATTATCCATCTGAATCCTGGATGGCTAGTGCAATAATGACCCAAAATTGCCCCACCATAGATAGGGCTCCTCATTTTTGGTCATCAAAATCTAGGTCAAAGTTTAGAGAGGAAAACGTAAAGTCCCAATGAAAGTCAAATGTCTGAATGCTTTGTTTCTGAATCCGTCAAGCCCCAGCATCGTGTGAGCGTACGTCATGACAATCTGACACCAATTAGAAAAAAGAAAAAGTATTTGTTTTCTTCTATATCTCTATCTTTCTAATGCTTCAGTGCCCAGCTCTGGAACACCAACCAAATCCACACAAACTAGATAAGTAAATAAACAAGATTAGTGAACAGAATTTACCAAAATTCATTCCACGTTCTTAATTTTCAATCAGTAATCAGTTGGCGATTAATATTCATGAACGTGTAATCTGGACTCAGTCTGCTAAGAAACGTACCCAGTGATCTGCCCGGTGCAGCAGTTAATTGTGTTAACTGCTCAAAGTGTCTGTCAGCATTACGCTCAAAATGGCTGCCTCATTATCTCCTCCGAGACGCCGGTTGTCACTCAGCGTGGCCAATTACTGCGCTCCATCATCAACACATGAAAGGAGCTGGGGAAATGTGCCTGCTGGCCATAATAAGGCATGATCAGTGCCACAAGAGTGTCAGGAAAATAACAACGCACCCCCTACAAGGCTTAAAAAATCACAAGGATTTGGGGATCATCATTGGTGATCAGAAATTATTCATGACCCAATCAGAGCTGCACTATTCCTACAACTAGAGCCCCATTAAATATAATGATGAACAGTAAAAGTATGCAATCACTAGGATTTCAATTATTTGGGTTTATATTTTATTTTATGTCTTTTTTGGAGGGGGGGGTTAATCCCAGGCGGAAACTCTTTGAAACAACGGAAAACAGCAAAGAAAACCTGAATACAAATTGTTATTTTAAAAGAATAAATAAAGCATAACTGACAACTGTGATAATTCTGACCAAAAAGCAGAAATAAATGAATGACAGGTGTGAAAATATTATGAAGTGAGGCTAAATGAAACAAAGAGATTGTGTCCAATATATAAACATGGAAAACAATAAAGCATAGAAAATCAATGATTTATTGACTTCAGGGAGCAAACATAGCCTCTTGTGGATGTGGGTGCTGGGTATAGGCTCCCGTGGGTCCTGACTCCATGTCACCTTGAACACGAGAGCCATCACTTCCGCTTTGTGACCGATGGAAAGAAGCCAAGCAGAGTGAGCGCACACGTGGGTGGAAAAGTGCAGTCTGTACAAGCTGAAAAGGCACTCAGCCTTAATTAGATAAAGTAAAACTCTGTACGTGTGTGTGTGTGTGTGTGTGTGTGTGTGTGTGTGGACCGAGACAGACAACGTGACAGAGACAGAAAGGGAAAGAAGAGAGTGTGTTGACAGAAGGCCACTGGGGCTCCTGGCTTGCCATGGACAGTCAGTAAGTCTGGTTGAAGCCACTGTCACAGTCCATTTCACAGCTGTCCAACGTCACCCCCCACAAACACACGCCCCCCCCCCACCCCCCCCCCCCCACCACACCCACCCAACCCCCCCCCCCCCCCCCCCCCCCCCCCCCCACACACACACACACACACACACACACACACCCAGACACGCTATAAGGATGCTATGCACATGCTCAAGCGTGCTGCAGCAAAAAATGTCCACATCCCACTCTTTAATTGAGTACTGATGTGAGACGGGATCTGCAAGCATGTCACACGCGCAGTTAGACCGAGACAAACCAAACCAAAACAAACGGATTACAATGAAATTCGCCAAAAAAGGAAAGTTGTGTCGTGTCTCGTGGTGTCATTTCACTATATTGTAGTTCACACACAGACGATTGAGTCCCTTGCAGGAGGGACGAGTGAGATGGCGGTTCCACTTTTTCCTTATCTGATATGTGAATCTTTTCCTTTCTTGTACACCACTCCTCCTGTAGATACAATAAACCAGGCACCTGCTCACGACACCGCTGAAAAGGTGTGTGTGGAGCCGGTGGGGTAGATGAGATTCGAGAGGTTGCACTGTCACTGAGACTTGGATCCCACCAGAGAACACTTCCACCCCTGCAGCCCACGCCTCCGCTCACACACCCAGACCCGGCAGAGGGGGTGGCACTGGTTAACTCCCCCAAATGGAGGTTTTTCTCTCTGTGGCTTGGTGACAGAGCGGGTCGTCCACCAATCGGAAGGTCGGGGGCTCGATCCTGGCTTCCCCTATCCATGTGTCAAAGTATCCTTGAGCAAGATACTGAAACCTAAATTGCTCCCGAAACTGCGCCTTGGGTGTGTGAGTGTGTCTGAATAATTAGTTTACTTTGTACTGATGGGCAGTCAGCTCCTGCCATCAGTGTATGAATGTGTGTGTCCGGGTAAATGTGATATGTAATGTGAAAGTGCTTTGAGTAGTCGGACGACTAGAAAGGCACTATACAAGTCCATTTACACTTTACTCCTTCTTTCGAATTTTCATGCTGTGCTGTGTTACTTTATCCGGTGAAATTTAACACCGCTGTGCTCTACTGCCCACCAGACCCTGTTGGGGAATTCTGGGAGGAATTAGATGTCCTCCTACCGAGCATCCCTGAACATGGCCCCCACCCACTTGTACTTCTTGGTGACGTCGATATCCAGAGAGTATGGAAGCGTATACGGGACTTTATCCAAATGTTATTGTAAACTCGAAACTGAAAATGCAATTCCAAAATATCATTACGGTTTTCCACATATGTATGTGCCGCATGAGTAAAACGCAATAATCCAATTTTCATTTTCACATAGCTGTATGGGCGTTGTTAGACTACATTAAAATTAAAATGGAAAAGGTGATTGATGTTTCATTTTCAAAGTCGTGCAGTGGACAAAATGAAAATGTTTCAAATTCAAATTGAAAATGAAATATAAAGAATGTAGCCTGATTTTCCATTTATGCAAGTAATATTTAAGTCATTAACAGATTTTCTAACAATTTGAAAATGAAAACAGCATTTGACATTTCATTTTCAAAGACCTCACCTGCTGTACAGTGGACAATATTCAAATGCAATAAGCATGTCTATTAAATTTACACTGACATGTTATCATGCTCTTTTTGGGTCAACATGAAAATGGAATCTTTCAGTGCTCTCATCACGGCGGGTCTTCAGTTAGGACATCACTTGCTTGAATGCTTCGTTAGAACGTGTAGGAGTCAACTACAATGATGGTTTGAAAAGTGGCAAAATGTAATTCCTCTCATAAGGCTAAAACATTTTCAACCTTAAACCTAAGGACATCTATTGCAAGGCTTATAAACCAAGAGGAAACAATTGATTGTTCAGAGCATTTTTAGATCATAACTGCTGCCCAGATGATTTCCACTTCCCTGAGCGGCGCTGCAGATTCAGCTGCCAGCTGTTGTGGGGACATGGGCCAAAAATAGATTTTGAAGACTTGTGGCACCGACTGTATGACAATTTCTGTAGCTCTAACTATAATGTGAAAAGTTTTTTGAATTTTGTTTTCAATTTCCTGGGTATTCCAGGTTTTCCATGACGCATGGAAGCATGGCTATCTTACATCCAAACTACAATAACACCAGTAATTTGCAGGAAATAAAAACTGCAAACGTCTCCTAAAGACTACGCTGCAATGAAAAGTTGACTGAAAAATAAAAATGAGAAATAATTATAATTATTCTGACAATTATGGCATGGTTACCAGAAGCCAGGCCCCCTCAGCACCGTGTCACTGGGCCACAGAGAAGTGATTTCACACCTTGTCCCGTGTCCCACTGACCCCATCGCTCTGCACGCCGCCAAACATTAATCCCATCTGACTGTCCAACTGAGCGTAAAGCGATTGAAAAGCAAAATGCTCCTTCCACACATGACAACATCCTTCACCACCCGCCCACTATCACACACACACGAGCAAAAACAAGTAAAGAAATAAACTCACACTTCCACCCAGATAATGTCACTTCTTCCACCACACCCCCAGCACCTGCCGCCTCTATCCTCTCTCCACATGACGCGTTGTGAAGGACGGAGAGGACAAACGCTGATCAAAGCATGAATAATAATAATAATGTCAGGTTTCTTACTAGTTTATTCACCTTAACCTGGTCTTAAGTTTAAGGTCAAAGCAAAAGCAAGTTGTTCTGTTTCCTCTCAGTCAATGGAAAGAGTCAATAAAGTTGATCAACTCATGAAAGAAAAATGCAACATGGGTCTATAGGCTGTGTATGATTCCCTGAGTTCCATATGACTTCAAGGGCTGAAGTACTCATGTTAATGTTACTGTACTTCGTTGAATGATTTCACTTATTGGCCACCCAGATGGCAATGACAGCTAGCAGCCAGAACACATCCATTCTGTAAGCACAGTCATAGTCTTCAGGGGATGATTCCAGAGGTGGAACGTTACTAAGTACATTTATTGAAGCACTGAGAAGCTGCGAGTACTCTACAGCAGCAGCCATTTGGGGGCACAAGGATGGAGTATTTGAGGGTATAAAACACTAAGAGTAAGACAGCTTTACCATTACTTGTCAGGTTGTGAAGACCAATTTAAGCTCTTATCCAGCAGCTTTCTGTCTGAACTAGGACACATCATGTACTTCACACAGCTTTCTGTTTTTGCCACTTCTCTCATCTTGTTATCGCAATAAAGGGGCCTATTTTGCACAGAACTTGCACAAATTCCGCACCTACAGTACATTGTAGTATAGGTGCTGTAGTGATGGCCGTGTCATAGGTAAACATAGAGAAGTCCAATGTTCCTCTGTACTAAGATGACGGGACAGTTCACCCCAAAATCTAAAAATTTCCTGTTACCTATACAAGGTACATGGTAAGGTACAAGGTCATTTATTTATCATTATACAACACAAGGGAGCCCTGCGACGAGTTGGCCACTGTCCAGGGTGTACCCCGCCTAAGGCCCAAAGCCACTGGGCCAGAGGCTCCAGTTACCCGCGACCCCCAACGGGAACAAGCGGTAGAAAATGACTGACTGACTGACAACACAAGGGTGTTGAAGTTAGTAGTCCCGTCATGCAGTATGCAGTGTATCCTACAGTTATTTACATATATAGTTTATTCTTGGGATCCCCAGGGACCCAAGTCGCTAGTCATTCCGCAGTCCCGTTAGCAATAATAAATATGCAACGTCTAGTTAGATTTTCAAATTAAAGCTTGCTTAGAAACATTGCAGGTCACGGTCGCCGTTTGATTAGGCACCAAAACTACTTGGCTAGGTTTAGGCATGAAAAGCACTCGGTTAGGTTTTGGGAAAGATCACGGTTTGGGTTACAAATAACTTCCTTAAAACAATCAACAGTGACTATCGGTTTTACATGGGAAACGAAGCCGGGCTTGACGCGTCCACCCTAACCTCCTCCAAACGCGGACGTTGTCGCTCTTTGTACTATGTTCGTCCTTTGCTCCCGCCGTTGTCCCCCCCTGCCGGTACTGCACCTTCATACACGGGTTTACTTTTCACGCCCAGGCGAGGCAACATGCGACGCTGACACGGTATCCTCTACTGGATGGCGGGTGTATCACATGCTTTCGCTAAATTATTATTGGGAGAATCATTTGGGTTCAAATGGTTAAACATGCTGAGTATTGTTTGAGATCCATTAAATATCTATTTATTGAACATTTAATTGTATCCATTTATTCCAGGGAATGATTCAATTAGAAAAATCTGACAAAATCCAACTGAAAGACACTACATAAAAAGATATATCTGAAAAGACAAAACAACGGGCGACAAAAATGTACTTTAACAGGCTAAACAGTAGAGTCATACACATCTCTATGTGGTTGTGATTTGAAGCAGAAGAGCAGAAGACCAGCTTAAGATCTGTCTTAGTGGGAATTATATCACTTGACAAAGCTCTGACACCGTGCTGCCTTCATCTCAAGTTTGCTTTTTCACCTTAAGAAGGAACTGTGGACAAACAGTTTGGAGTGGAGAGCCTAAAGCCAGAAACAGGCTGGCTTCTGTCTGTCAGAGCAACACATCGACTCAGAGGATGATTGTTCAGCTTAAAGCGCCTCCAACTCCTCCCACGCAGCCGTTTATCACAAACTTTTCCAACAAAACTCATCCTGCACTCATTTGCTGAGTGATGTGTCGAGGTGAGAGGCAAGAGGGAAGCGTACGGCAGCGTGGGCGCAGCTCCTCAGCAGCCATGAATTCATATAGTGTGGAAAGCGGTGTGCGTTCATAATAGCCCGACTGCTGGGAGCTGGAGATATCTCTACTGGAGGTTTTTTTTTTTTTAACAGAGGTTTCATATTCAGCTTTAATATAACATCCTTTGTTTTTTAAACTGTGAACCGTTACAGCTCCACTCTTTGGAGATATCAGTCCCTCTGTATCGATTAGGGAAGAGTGGCGTGAGATGAACCACACCCTATACCTTAGTGATGATAAACAACAAGTAATCTGACAGCCAGGGGGGCCTCGGCTGCCCTAAAAGAGTGCTGAGACGATTTTTTCTCTCTCTCATTTTTAAATATTTGGTATAGACATCCATAGACATATAAATACTGTATATGTACTGTGGAGGGAGAGGAGGAATGCTACTTATTTGCTCAATTTACCTATGTAACACATGGCCAAGTGTGGACCAATTAAGAGACTATATCTTCATTCTGGTTTTGTTCAGCTGCATTCTTTTCACGTCATTTAAAAGTCAGCATCCATAATCATGAGTGGCAGTATTTGACTTAGTTCTGGTTCATTTAAGTCTTGCAGAGAAAACATGTCATGTAAAAAATGTCAAAATGCAGTTTTAGTTTCAGTTTGACTCATCGACTAAAAGTCCACTAAACTGTGTCCTCTTTATGTCCAGCCGCCAGAGACCAGATGGGAGAAGCTCTGTTGATCCGAGTCGCCTTCAGTTATTACCGTGTGCTCACAGCATTTAAGATTTACAAGCAGTAGCCAGTGATTTGATGAGTTTGTATGCCTCTCAGACAGCATACGCTGCGATGAAGAAATACACATTTGGACTGATCAGGCTTGCTAATCATATGACGTCTGGTAATCAAATGACATCTGAGAGCAACTACCAGCCTGGTTTGGCCCATTGATCTTGTCATATTGTGATCTTGTCATATGCCAACTGTATGTCCTTCCTGCCTCCTACGCCCTTCTAATTTGACCCTTTGGTCCTGTAAACTGTGTGCCCCCTGTAGGTTTGAATGCAAATGCCCCCGCTTCCTGCCTTTTGATTCCAGTTGTAATTGCGTTCTGTCTGATTACTGCCTTCCCTTACCCTTTGATCACTGATATTCACATACTGCCAAAACGCGGCTTTGGTTTTCTGTATAAAAGCTCTTCCATTTAATTTGCTCGAGGTCCCCTCACCGGCTCAGATCCCATCCGTGCCTATATGTTCCCCATTGTGCCGGCATGCTTCAATAAACTCGCTCAAATGTCTGAACTGGACTTGAATGATTTTCTTCAGCAATTTGGTGTCGTGACCCGGCTGGCAACACACTTACACAGAGACGCTTTTTTCCAGACCGAGGACACACCAGTGACCGGAGAATAATAAATACACTAAGAGGTAAAGGGTTTTTTATAAAACCCAATTATGATTGCTGTGTGTTGTTGGAGGTCTGGTAAGCTGGAGTCCCAAAGAAGTCAACGCCATCCCACAATTGTATGTACGTTTGCTGTGTGGTTGTGAAACGTTGTACTCTGTAGAGAGTTTTAGGAATGCTTGCACCTAGGAATGGGACTTGGTTGTAAGTTTGCTTGCCCCTTCCCAGCCTTAGAATCTGAACCCCTCTTAATGATTTTCTTGTACAGCTGCTTTATAGTCTTGGTGGAAGATATTTGGGCTGTATGCAACATGTGAGGAAGACTTCAGACACTAGGGCTGAAGAAAGTCCTCCAACTCCTAATAATTTAGCTAAAATAATGTAGCTGTTATTAATTACAGATAGAAAGATAGAAACAAAACCTGATTTATTGAGTTTAATGGCTCATTGTCACGTTTCCTGTTCAAACATTTTTGATATAATAACAATTTATCATATTTATCAAACAGTATCAGGTCTCTATCACAGACATTGTAGGTGATTATTGGTGCATTATAATGGAGCACTGTATGTGGCTATTTTTGGTATGCTAACATTATTATGATAAAACTGAACACAACCTCTGAGACCAATGACGACTAGTTTGACTGGGAATACAGTACCGAGGTGGTTTTCTTGACGGGTTTGGGTCCTGCCCCTGAGTCAGTTAATAGCTAACAGAAGCTAACAGTCACTATTAGCAGCAGTTAGCGGTTATATTAATAATAATGGATTAGTTACATTTATATAAGGTTGAGTTCAAGGGAATTATTCATGACACAATTATAATGGTCCCATAACAGTCATTGACAAAAACCAAGCACATATAACAGTATAATGTAATGTAACACATAACACATAAAGCTAAATCGTGTCTTTAAGTTTGATAATTAGACCTTCTATGGCATGTTAATGACAATGAGGTCGTGTTTTCTTGGTTAATGTCACCCTTCATAATAAAGACACTGACAGGTTATGTTGTCTTTCTTCATGTCAACTTGCCATAACAAATACATTTTTGTCTTGGTTAATGTCAAGTTGCCATAAACCTTATGCACACCCCTTCAAAAAGAAAACCTTTGAGAAATTAAACTCTTCTTTTGCTAGGTCATTACATAGCGCGTATGCAGTAGATCATGTATGTGGACTAGTCAAGTGTAGTTCAGCCGGACTGCAGAGAGAACCTTTAGGGAACGCTGTCAAACGCTGAAACCTTTGACCCACCGACTTCCTATCCTCAAACAGTACTTGATCCTATTGTTGTGCACGATACTCTCTCCCTCTGGAAAGTCAATAAGATACAGTTGTTGTCTTTTTCTAGCAGTAAAACCACATATTTTCTGTGTACATACAGTCTCATCCCACTTATAAACTGATGAAAATCCTAATCAGCAGTGGCCAGCTCCAGCACCTTTGAAGAATTCAGGAAGCCATTAAACGGCAATACCAACTTCAGACAGCTGGGTAAGCCTACTTAATTGCCGGATGGCTCAGTGGGATGCGCTTTATTTTTATTGGTGGGTATTCATTTTGGAAAACACTCTCTGAAAGCAGCCATTAATTAAGCAGCTGTTTGGGAAGTTTCATTTGCACTGGTATTGCGGTGGCAGGGCATTGTGAAATGTCCTACTACTATGCTTCCCTATTGGCAGAACGACATCATTTGAAAGTGGCCTCCACAGCTATTACATATGACACATATGGGTGTTCCCTTACCTGCCACTTATTTTATATAAAAGTTTTACTTTAATTCTTATGGAGCGGTTTAGTGTGCCATGACTTAATGCTAATGCTACATAATCAAAGTGACATTATAGTGGATTTAATAGGTATACGTTTTAGGCAAGGGGAGTGTTAAATACTGTGTTTAAATAGTGAAGCGTCTTCACAATGTTGGTACAAAAGCGGCACTGGAAAAACATCCACATCGTCCATCACAAAGCCCTAATCTGTATGCTGGCCCTGCTTTAGCAGTGTGTGCCTGCGTGCACTGCGTGCGCATGGATGCGTGTGTCCGTGTGACGGGGGGTTTTACAAGCTGAGACAAACAGCACTGATCCGGATTGTGGAAATAAAAACATTTCATTTTCATGGCCCTATATCCCTTTGACCTTGCTTTGTTCAAATCCTCCACGGTTGCACTGTTCCTGGATTTTCCCGCTATTATTATTGTTGTTGTCCTTACCTTTTCTTTTCACTGCTTATAAATAAAAGATAATGGAAGTCCCTTGGGCGAAAGAGGGTAGCATTTAATTCCAACAGAGATTTGACTGAGATTTACTTTTTGTGTACTTGTGTGTGTGTGTGTGTGTGTGTGTGTGTGTGTGTGTGAGAGAGATAGTCTGAGTGTGATGGAGTCGCAGAAAAAAAGAGAAGAGAATGAATGGCCCCATAAGCAAAATGAAAATCAATTATGTTACCGTATTTGTTTTGTAAAACTAAAGTGACACTGGGAGTGAGTTTCCGAGACGACCAAAGCCATTCTGCATAAGGTGATAGAGAGCAGGCAGGCACAGGGAGAAATTTAGGAAATGGGTCATAACAATCTAGTCAATTTGTGAAAGGCCAAATCTAATGAAAGGCTCCCACATTAGAATCAAATAGAATTTCAGAGAATATCATAGAACCATTGGTTTCCAATATTATTCTATCATCCAGCTAATCAGGACACTTTGACTGAAATCCAAAATTATACAGAATGTCCTTTATTAGGTTTCATAGGCAATATGGGGGAAAAGCCTTGAAGCAAATTTCACCACCCTCTTTCAGTACACAGGGACATTTATATATATATGTATATTTATATTCTATATGGCAAGTGTGAAATTGAAGCTCCAGAAACCAACTCAGTCATGGAACAACAACGAGGCTGCTATGTCTTCAGGAGATTCAGAATTTTAGAGGGTGACTTCACATACCACGAGTTCAGGTTTACCAGAACAAGGCATAATATACTACCCCTTTGGAGTCCGTAGCAACTGCACACTGCGACAGACCACAGTAACCGTAGTGACTCATAGACTTTTCCCACTTTTCCTGTCACCTCCTCTTAATTTGCCTCGTCTTCGCGTGCTGTTGAGGCTTGTTGGGAAAGCAAACATGAACATTTTGTAGACCGCGCGTTTTGTGGTCCCTGAATGTTTTAACTTGTTGGACAGTGTCGGTGTCTGCCACTTCGGTTCATTTCACTGTCATACGTTGACTACAGTGCCTTCTTATGCAGTAACATCTTGTGCTCCGGCTACATTCCTGGGCAGTTTACAACTTAAGCAACAAATGCATTGATAGTAAAAGAATGCATTTAACTAAAATGATTAGAATCCCAGATGTACAAACATTACAGCAACTACACATAGTTTTTAACTGGTTATGAAACAACTGATACCTCTATATGAGCTACATAAGCAAACGAGCTCTTCAGCGAGAAGACTGGCTATTTCTACATAGTTACCGTATTTTCCGGACTACAAGTCGCACCGGAGTATAAGTCAGTAAAAACATATATAAGTCGCAATTATTTAGAAATTTAGTTCACAAAATCAAAGACAAAGAATCGCCTGCAAAGTCATTTATATTCATCTCCTTGGCAGCTACCAGGGCGTGGAGACGTAACAAGCCTCTCCCGGCGGAGCGGTGTTCAAGCACCCATCTGTGGACTCGCTCCTCCAGCTCTGGCCATCTTGCTTTCAGCCTGCGATTATCTTTTGTTTTCGTCATTACAGTTAAAGTAACCTCTGCCAGTCCCTCCAAACTTTCCTTCTGCTGCTCAATTACCGTTTTCGGCTGCATATTTTACTACCTGCGGTTTGTAATCTGCAAAATAGGATTTTCTTTTGGGGGGCATTTTGTTTGTGTTCAGTCTTTCTCAGTTGTCTTTAAGATAATATTTCTGTAATACAACTGGCTTATAACGTAACATTTTATGTTGGCCTTGCTGCCGAGCTATACAGTATCTCGCTGTCGGCTTTTCATTATAAAGACATGACATTACCAGGGAATGTTGATAGCTTTAGCTTTCTCAACAAAATTACTGAGCATCCAAATCTGTTGTAGGCTTACATGACATCTAGCTGTATGAACGGTACTAAAACAAAGTTTACTTTGCTTCTCCATCGTCATATTACAGTTATTAATCTTACATAGCCACAAACAGGTGTATTACCTCATCGCCAGTGATACTCTAATCCGACCACTTTGTTCAGTAACGAGCAATCTAACGCGTTACTATTTCAAAACCAGTAATCAGATTAAAGTCACTTTGCGTTAATATTTTTTTCATTTTCCTTGATAAAAATATATTTTTGCTTCTCGCATCTCGGAGAGTAAAGTCACGTATACCGACAAGTCACGCTTTCAGCATGACGACAGTTCACGTCACGTGTAATAATACATATCACGCAGCGACCCAAACGGAAACAACAATGGAGGGAGGAGAGAGATGCGCGTTTCCTAGCTGGAAATTCAAGACCCTATTTTGAGTTTGTGTCAGCTAAAGATGGCAACATTAAGGTTCGCTGTGGCGACAAAGTGTCATCTAGCCACAGAAACACTGCGTCAAATGTAAAGAAACATTTGGAGTCGCAGCGCTGCACGGTCACGCTGACAGAGCGAGTCCCAGCAGGTGGTGCGAAGCAGAGAGCAGAAGGCCCCCCACCATCCAAACAACAACAGCTGGACTTAAAACAAGTATTTATGTTTAGTGAATTCAAGAAAGACTGGTATTATTTTATTTTTTAATAAAAAATGTAGCCTATTTTTTCAGGAAATAGTTTTTAAGGTTAACTTAAAATGTTTGGAGATACACTGTTGACATTACTGTTAAAAATGCACTTCCAATAAAGTGAGTGTTGGCAAAACCAGCTGTCATTGTGTTGTCTGCAGAGGCTGAATGTAACTAATAAAGTAACTTGTAATCTAACTTAGTTACTTTTAAAATCAAGTGATGTGTAAAGTAACTAAGTTAATCAGTAATTAGATTACTTTTCAAAGTAACTATGGTAACACTGCTCATCGCTATGCATCGCGCAAAGCCGCTGCGTTTAAAAAAGAAAAATAGTACTTAAAATAAGCTGCATCTTTCTTTTCACTCGTTCCAAATCAAACGCGCGCGCGTGCCAGCCAGATCGTGACCTTTTACGACCCAAAGGCGGTGGGAACCGCAGGGGCCGCAGAACGCAGCACAAAAAGAAAGTTCCCTGCACTTTCTTTCACAATCTCACAGATGCACACATGCAGAGCAGCTGCACCTTCGCAACGTCCACGCACCGACACCGCGCCACTGTGTCTCATATTCTGTGGTGACATACTGTGTAGCTGTCAGTTATGTCACTGCTGAAATGATATCAGCAGTGCACAAAAGAAAAAGCATAGAAAGCTGTGCAGTAAATCCTCACAGCACATAAACATTTCACCATCACACCACGCTGTACATATATCCAGAGCATAAACATCCTTTTATTGCACTTCTGAACCCCAGTATTTTCATGAAATCGCTTTAGATTATTTACACGTCTGTTACAAAACCACACAATAAAGCCTCTAATTACAATGCTGTCATTGCTCCACTAATACAAATGCCCCAAGGTTTTGTTGACATGAATATGTGTCAGCATGAGGCTGTAGCCTGTCCCAGAATGCACTGGGAAGGGACAACGGGAACAGGTCGCACGTCAATTGCGGGGCTAACAATATATTTATTTATTCCCAGTAAATACATCAACTTGGCCCTGTGTATGGGTTGGGTTCATTTTTGTCTTACCCATAAAGCTCTTCTGGAGCTGGATCTTAAAGCAATAAGAACTTTTAGTAGTTTGAAGAAAATCAGTTTTCCTCAGTTAATATGCAAATGTATGCTGCAAGGTGCTCACAAATCTAATCTAACCAGATCATCTGGAACCGGTGGTGTAATATAAAGTCTCTATCAATAACTTCTTATATTCTAATGTTACAAATGGGACTACACACACACACACACACACACACACACACACACACACGCGCCTATACATCAAAATGATCACATAACAATCCAAAATACACTGTTAATATTGTGAAGGAACATAATAAACACAATCACTGTTATAACTCACTAACACGCTCGCTTAAACTCTTTAGCAAAACTCCTGGTAAGACTTTCTCTATGGCCCATTCCTGCAGTGAATGGGGATCATTTTCTCTGATTTCTGAGATAGTTCTTCTCATAAATTCGAGAGCTCAAGTGCTAAGTCATAATTACGTGACAGTTTTCTCAGAATGACAAGATGCTAAACAAAAAAAGCGTCTTCTCAGATTCAGGACGTTTGACGTGCTTGTTAGAATAATTCCTAACATGCCTTACTTCTTGAGCTGATTGCAGGGTGGAAATGGAGTTAGCGAAGAAGGGGCACATGTTTATGAGTGTATGCATATGAGTTAATAAAAATGCACCAGTGACATGATGAGACGTAAGGGGGGAAGTGAGAAACAAAAAGAAACTGAACCAAAATGGTGATATTGTTTGACTGAGACTGCTGTAATCCCATATTGTTTTTGTGCCCATTCAGCTGATGCAATACATATTTTGTGTGTATTATTTCATTAGGGCCAACGGTCCATGGCACTGAACGTTTTTTCTAGGGGCTATTATTACTAATATTCTACTTTTGCAATGCATTTTTGGACCTCACGAAACTCACGGAAATTGGCACACATTCTGCTGTAATTGGGCTTGAGCATGGCCGGGGGGATCGGTGGCGCCCACGAAACGCATGCCAGGGTTGGGATTAAGTTGCTTTGATGTTCACAAGATTTGGAGGGATCATCGCTCTCATCATAAAAAAACATATTTCATTTGCTTTTCAGAGAGTTTGCCCAAGAGGAAGTCACCCATTTTGGATTTCTTGCGTCGGTAAAACATCTATATAAAACATGTCTGAGGCCGTTAGGATGCTCATATACCCATGAAACATTGCACCCTTAGTCAAACTGGTAAATATTTCGATTTGATGTCGCAATCGGGCTTGGGCCGTAGCCTCAAATGTCATAGGGTTATTGACTGACCACTGCTGATCACACCCACGTGACATTCATGAGGTTTAGTTGTAGCGCCACCTACATTTAATAAGGTAAAGTGCACTTTTAACCTTCATGCGTTATCTGACTGTCTTATAAATGTGATCTCCTCAACTTGCATACAACAAGCATGCCTGGTAAGGTACATTTGAAGTGTCGAACGAGGTCACCATGGCAGGCGCTTCATGCCATGTCAAACAGGATGTTGGAATAACTCGCCAATGCTTTGGCTGATCAGCCCCAAAGGCATTCATGATTCATAGTTATAGCACCACCTATAGTTAAAGGGGCATACAACAGTCTGAACGTCCGCTCAAGGTTTTTTTCTCCTACAGTTAACAGATCCTGTATGTGGGAGTCAACTTGTACAGAGCCACGCTTATTGTTCATTGTTTATTTTGTGTCTACCACAATATTTGCTGCGTGCCAAAATGCGTGGGCTTGGTGTTGTCACATATTTTCCTGAAGCCACAGCAGGTGTGGGCATCTTCTACACAAGCCCTTGCGTGTGCTCGGTACCAATGATTGTGCAAGTGATCGTACCCCCCTCGCACTCCGAAGCCCCACCGTATTCTTGGGCTGCTGCACGAGCCTTTATTGTCTCTACCCAGTCCACGGTTCACCCAACCTTTTATTCCCCCTGTTCTCCATTGTAGCTGTACCACTGTAGTCGTGAGATATTACAAAGTAACCAAGCATGCGAAGCCCCCACTCCCCAACCCAGTCACACAAACTCACAAACACACACACACACACACACACATACATAGACACACAGCCTCTCCCAGCTTGAGCTCAGCGGCTGAAGTAGAGCCGTTGACCCCCCCTGCTTGTACTCTGCGTGACTGGTCCAGGATAAGAGATCCTTAAGCCTTGCTGTCTTTAACCACTGTGCTTCCTCCCCAGTCGCCATATCTCCTGTGACAAGTTTCCAGGCTTTCTAAAGTATTACCGTTATGTGTGATGCTTTGCTTTCAGACATGACATGGGAATTATAGGAATATCCGACTGAAAAACGTTGGCAATTGAAAAAACTGAATCCGGCTAGCCACAGAAATTATTGTTCTGCTTCACATAACGGCGTATGGACAGAATTCATCTGAAATGAGGTCATTTGAATTAGAAATATCAACCCAGATTTCCCACAAACTCAATTTTAAACCCATCCGCGGCAATATAGACCCTCAGAGCAACTGCTCCAGCTGTCCATTCACTCAGATATTAACCTGACCGCAGCGTAAATAAGACGCTGTGAGCATCAGTCCCATCGGAGAACTGAGGACCGCCGCCCAGAAGCATTTTCCTCACTGTCAATTCCCATGTTTAGGTTTTCTTTCAACGATATCCTCAACATTTAAAATGTTTCAACAAAAACACAGAAGTGTCCTTGATGATTCAACAACCTGATGATCTAATGTTATGGCCATCCGTTTTCATTATTTCTCCTTTGATTCTGAGAAATAATGTGTTTTTGTTGTCAGTTTAGGATAGCAGGAGGCTAGGCTACATTACCAACGAGCCTCACCCACCAACGCTGTGGAGACGAAGCCAGACCGCTTTGCGTTACCCGTCACAAAACCGTACTTTATTTCGGATTAAGATTTTGTTTGTGTTCATGGAGTCGCCCCCCTTCACACACATACACCCACACACACACAATGCTGGAGTGCTCTATTGGATGACGTGGCACAATATTGATTTTGTTTCATCATTCTCTCATTCTATGTTTTAAGAAAGATGATTTCATCTTAAAAATCCTCAGCCACACTCGGAAATGTAAAATGAAATGGGCAACTTTTCACAACCACAGGCTATCACATGCCTTTTGTTAACAGAGACAGTGGAATTTGAATTTGAAATGCGGGTGACCGGCGGCAATTTGAAATGGAATGAAGCAGAAAACCTGAAACAGGAGTCAAAAGAGTCCACCAACAGCACAATGCCCATCCTTAAACATAAGCTGCCTTTGCGCTATGTTGCATCAAATCCTGTACCATGGCCCCGTAAATGGGATCAAGGTGGGGTTATCAAACTGGACATTCCACATCCCTCATTCAATCCCTGCACATGTCATTTTTAAATATTTCATCAAATAGGACTTTACCTTGTGAATTGCATTCAACCTCCACTGTTACATAATTCAATTATTTATCCACATGTCAAATTCAATTTTAGCTCTTGTCACCTTCATATATTTCATACGCTTAATTCATTTGTCCATAGCACAGTCCATATTTCCTTTGTACAGTTAATATGTAATTTCAAGTTTTATATCCAATTTCAAAACCATTACCATGCCATTCTGTAAATACATTTTAAAATTTCAATTTTATTTTATTTTATTATTATTATTATTACGTTACTTTTGTCTATTTGTATTGTTCTGTATTGCATTTGTGGGAGCAAATGTCAAGGCATATTCTTTGTATGCTTGCATTGGCTAATAAAGTGGATTCTAATGGCCTATGTCATGCTGACATATAATCCCAAAATCAAGAATCATGACGAGGCAAAAAATCCCCAGGGTTGTGTAAATAGTATACGTTCCTGTCAGAAGCCTACTGGAAAAACCCTATATGCCTAGGCATCTTTGCAGCCTGGTTTCTTCCCTTAAAGCTTCCCTTATACAAAAAGAAAAGACAACAGATACACGTCATATGTTGCTTATGAAACAAGAGGGAAGAAGTACATTTTTATCTTAATTGCACATGGAGGGTCAAAAGGGCATCCAAGCATACTGACATTACAAAAAAACGGTTTGGTTATTGTGTGCATATTGCATACTAAACATTGTTATTGTCATTATTTATGATGATATTTTAATTGGTTAATATTATTATTCCCACGCGAAAGCAATTCATTTTCAGTTATTTTCTTTACCATCTTTTTTGGTCAACATTAAAGAACAAATGTACAGCAAAACAAAAAAAAAATCAAAACCCCTGGACGTATTACAAACATATAGACCTATAGATAGATAGGCCTCCAGACGCCACCATCTCAATTAATAAAAAGGCGTTTTGTATCCTGTGATTGTAAAAGTGTATATAATTTTATATTTCCAAGAACATGTGGCTGAGGACATTTAATATGAAATCCTCTTTCCGCTACCCAACACTAGTCAATTTAAAAAAACTGATCGGTTGCTCTGAGCGTCCAATATTGCTGCGGATGGGTTTACACTGGAGTTATTTAAAAGCCTGGTGCGTCTCAAACAGATGCTGAGGGGTACCTTGTGTGTCTGTATGAGATGCCAAGGGGGCGTGACAAAGAGTACTTGATGAGCTTGGCATGAGAACGGGTTGGGAATATCTACCAGATTATGAAAAATACTTGCTGCATGCTAACACTATACCGTGTACTCCGCTGGGTGGTAGAGACAAAGAGTGTGTGTGTGTGTGAGAGGTTGTATGACTGATTCGGCTTACCCACACATACTGACAGACACAAAGGAGTTGGGAGTTATGGAGCAGTGAGATCGACCATTAAAACCCACACATCTACCACACACACACACACACACACACACAGGACACCATAGCTGTGGTGAGCTGCCTGTGAGGATTTGTTCTTGAGTAAGGTGACAGATTGTTAGGTGATGAATGAGAGAAGGGAGTCAGGCCCTTCAAATGGCCCGTAAGCTGCCTGCATTGATTTTTGGTTCCTCGCGAACAGTGTCCTGGGAAAAGACCGATATCGCTTACAGCGTCTGATGTACTTCCATCCAAAACGCACGCCACTCAAAAACACACTCGCCCTACTGCACATTCAGTGGGCTACATGTGTGAGCTGACTGGTATTGCCTGCTAATGTAACAGTCAACCTCTTGTGCAGGAACAAAAACACTTAAAAGAGGCCCTGAAGAAGAGAGATGAAGAGCACTGCCTGAGCGCTCAAGAGCTGAAAAATACAGAAATATGAAATATTTAAAACGTTTTATACCTTAGTGTGCTTCATATTGTGGACATGAAACAATCTGCATAAAATCCACGGTCATAAATATATAAGTAAATATATATAAAGATTTGGCTACAGAATTTAACAGTGCCCCGGAATCACCACATTTTAAAGCACGTTTAGACAAAATATCATCACTGAAAACATTATTCTTGTTGTATCAGAAAATGTTCAAATATTTGTGAATATTTGGCACAAGTATTAGGTTCAAACCTATGGAGCAAATCTACTGATTAAGAGCTTGAATTTAGTGAAAGTTGTACATCTCAGAAATCATTCGGTGAGCATTTGGTGACAGTCCTAAACCCGGCAGCTGAGATGCTGCCTGACATATTGCCATTTGGAAATGGCCGATTTGTCCAGATGGAGATGTTATTCAGCACGTCCAACTGTGGCGTGATGCACTCCAGATCCACTCGCAAACAGTTCACGGGGAGGTTTGGATTGGCTAACAGTGAGTGTTTAGGAAAGATGGCCATCTCCTGTCACAGCCAAATAGTTACGAGTGATACAGTTCTGTGGGAAGTTTATTGTCTGCAAATGTGGCTGAGATGAATTAAGTAGCCTCGGAGAAATGTGAAAATTAGCTGCTTGGGGGCCCGAGAGTGGCGCTATGAAGCGAAACGAATGCGTTCTGTGACATGGTAGGGTCCATCCTGAATGGCATTCACTGTCAGGTGACATCCGTGGCTGTGTCCGGAAATGGTAAATGGTAAATGGACTGTACTTGTATAGCGCCTTTCTAGTCTTTCTGACTACTCAAAGCGCTTTTACACTACATCACATTCACCATTTTTTCACCATTCACACACATTCACACTGACGGCAGGAGCTAATTGCCCATCAGTACAAATTAAACTAACCAGTCACACTCACTCACACACCGAAGGCGCAGCTTCGGGAGCAGTTCAGGGTTCAGTATCTTGCTCAAGGATACTTCGACACATGGCCGGGGGAAGCCGGGATCGAACCGCCAACCTTCCGATTGGTGGACGACCGCTCTGCCACCAAGCCACAGCCGCCCAAATGTTCACTATTTACCACATACTGTGGTTCGCTATATAATGTGTCGTATTGCTCTCACGTATAGTTTTCCAAATGTCATGTGCAACAAAAGAGTTGATGGTCGCTAACTTTATAGTCACTAACCAAAACAGATCTACCATCAGAGACATCCAAAGGGGTGTGTGGACCACAGGGTCTCCTCGCACCTTTAAGGGTCCTAACAAAGCCAACATACAGCAAATACATTCAAGCTTATAAAAGGTATTATGCATGATCAAGGTCATAATCTTTTCAATGATTCATTTAGTTTTATTATAACTTTTTGCAAAACATAATGTCCTGATCCATTGAAAAGGATGTTGCATCGCAGCTGGATTACACAGATCAAATTTAAAGTTTCTACTGTGTTCCAGATGCCTTTTATCTGACAGAGTATAGATACCTGAATCCCTGACACTTCTATTGTAATCTCGCAGGTTTTAGCTTTCTTTCTAGACCAAGATTATATATATAGCCTTTGTTGTTGTTAAAATATACTCCATTTATTTTGGTATGTAATTTCGGACAAGAGTTAGGAAAAAATGGGCCTAATAATATCAACAATTGTTGCGTTTAGACAATGAACAGAATGCAGTTTGGTGTGTGCATTGTTAGGTTTGCGTAATGCAACCCGTTCAATTCTGCGTCACACAATTTACATCCAGTGCCAAGATTCAGTGCAAGCGCTGATGTAGTACGTAAAGGCGTGGCGTTCATCCGGGTGGTGGATTTGAGTGTTCCTGATAAAGACCAGCGTTGATGACATCCCAGTAACCCCGTCTTCTTTCCCTAATGTTAGCGACGTAGTTTGGCTGCCTATCGAGTATGGCAGGGGTCACCAACCTTTTTGAAACTGAGAGCTTCTTCTTGGGTACCGATTAATGTGAAGGGCTACCAGTTTGATACACACTTCTGAAATAACAAATTTGCTCAATTTACCTGTAATTATATGTTATTATTAATAATTTATGATATTCATCTATGTGAAGACACTGATCATGTTAATGATTTCTCACGATAATTATCAACAATCATTTAATAAGGTAGGAAACAGATAAATTTCAATATGTAAAACTTTATTTCCATAAATTCTATCATTTCTATATTTTTTCTTTGCCGTCGCCACAGTCGACCCCGCAAATGAGACACACGCAGGAATCTTTCACCGTGGTAAAAAATAACTCTTCGTTTTTTGTTTTTTTTATATTGTCGTTTTCAAATTCACACCAATACCAATGCAAGTGCGATTTAAAAAAGCAACAAGAAAAAATTAGATGCAGCTCACTGGTAAGTGGCGCAGTGAGCTATTTTAAGAAAAGGCCCGCGGGCACCACGTTGGTTAGCCCTGGAGTACGGCATACTCACCAAAGAGTAGCAGACGCGGGAATATTGCAGAGAGAGAGAAAAAAGCTAAACACAATGGGATGGAACATTCACACTGAATCCGGCATCTTTTTATATTTTTTGGTTGCGTATTCAGTTTTTTCCTTGTATGGTGAGTGGTGAGTGATTTCTGGCACAGCCCTTGTATCAAGTTTTTGGTCACATTCATTGCTCTCAAATATGTCAAAGAAAGAAATGTTTCCCCTTTGAGGCTGAGGGAATTCTATTCAACTCTTGTGCTGATATATCAGTTTTCTAATGTGTGTTATGTCTCTTTCCTGGAGATTTCTACCTTCTTTTTTTTTCTGCCAAATTTGACAGGACTTAAAGCCTCTGAGCTACACATCATTTTGGAAAATGAAGAGCTAAAAACACTGAGGTTTTAGCCAAATATATGATACATAGCATTTAAAACCATATCGATTCAAATCAGAGATCAAATATTGCTGTGTGGGAAGGTAAAAAGGGAACATGGAAATATGGAATACAGAAATTATGAAATACGAAAAATACAGAATTAGAAAGTGGGGAAAACCAACAGCGAGTGCATAAAAATGTCTTTTAAAGACTGATTTAAAAGATAATAGTGAATAACAGCTTCAGTTCCTCAGGTAGGCTGTTCTGGTTTGGGATTCCTGCTGGCGCTCAATCAAAAGCATAAATTGAAAGAAAAAAAAGTTGAAGCACTCATGCCTCGGAGACTAAACTTCCTTGACGAGCAGGAAGTGTCTCTCCGGAGGGGCGTCTGCATGTGATGAAAATGAGTGCGTGGAACATATTACCATCTACACAATCTGACTAACTCCATCCCAGGGTGCCTCTCCTCCACAGACTGATTGTTTTTATCACCGGCAGATGGCGGCTCCTCGGAGAGGAAATGACTTACACGACGGCTAACCTGAGCTGGGTTAAGATGCAAAGACAATAGGACCCACCAGCTGGTTAACACACCGGAGACTCCGCTAACAAAGTTTGCGTGCTAGCAGAGATTTCTAATTGATTTGTTTTTCCCCTGGCACGCCAGCTGCTGGTGCCAGATTAGCTAAACTGAGTGTCGGCCTCCATCTGAGGAAGAAGTCTCAGGATAACACGGTTAGCTGCTCTTCCAGAGCTACACAAGGGGATACTGTAAGGTCAGACATGAACTTTACAGCATGGTGCAGCGAAGAAATGGTTAGAAAAGCAGAGAATGTTCCAAACCTAGTGAAACGATTTAAGGTACTTTAGTTAGTTTTCATAGTTTTCTGTTGAAAACTGGCAAACTACTCTGGAGACCATAACAATGCATGTAAAGGTGTATACATCTGTTGATGGTATTTGAAGTCTTATTGGGTGTTCAGCTCAAAAACAGCAATCCACTGATCTGGGCGTGGAAGTAAGGCCAGGTTATTAGTCTATGTACCTCGCTACAAAACAGGTTTATTAGCGATGGTTTCAAATACTAAATAGAGAAAATGCAAAGCCACTGTATGATTATCACTATATATATAATTCAAATAAGTTCTTGCTTGATGTAACATAAGACAATCCCAGTGAAAATCGATGCAGTCAACATACGCTTCCAGTTGCAAGATGCAGTAGACAATGCAGTTGTCTGTATTGGGACGCCAAAGTCTAAAATTTTCACATACTACACAGAGCTTTCAATATTTGAATTAATACTGTTCAGGAGTATTCAAAAACACCTTTAACTTAAAGATGCATGTTCTGCATGTTCCCAACTTGACATTGGGAGTACCCAATCGAATTCCTTCTGGAGCCGGCGCCAAACAAGCTCAAAAAGATGTAAGGGGAGAAAAGGTTTTCAGTTTTTCCCTCCACTGTAACTACATTTGACCCCAGTTCTTTATACAGGTTCCTGTTCCCTTCAAAAGGAGGCGAATAAACAGCTAATATGGTGTTGAACTTCCTGCTTCTTCTCCACTATGCCATAGTTAAAAACCCATCAACAGACCACGCAGCTTCTTTCCCTAGCGTGCCCACCTTTGGCCCTCCGCACTATACGTACCATAAATCAACACTGGCAACAAATAACATTACAATCATTCAGTAATGGATTGCACCTTTCACTGGGGGTATACGCGATCCATTAAAATTCAATTTAGCCCCCACACTTATTTCTCCAAACAAGTAAAAGTGCCAGTCATCATTTTGCGATGCAGGGAGGGACTCGGGCACTTCTGGGCTGGGGAGATTGATGAGAAGAGAGATTAACACTTCATTTTTAACGCCACTGGAGATAGTCAGACCATAATGAGATAAATGGACTGAAAATAGAGTTAGAAGGAAAGAGGAAGAGAGTAGAGAGTGCACAGACAGAGTGAGAAAATATAAAGGTCCAGTAGAAGAGTGAAGAGTGTTTGAGCAGGGTATGTCTGACAGGTTTTAAGGCCAAGGGTAGAGGGCGGGTGGCGATGGATGAGGTAGGACACAGACACTACAGCTATCTAGGCTGCCGTTCAGCTGGCCACTTTCAAGGCCAACAGTCACCCTTCTGACCTCACAAAGCCTCTTCGAATCTACGAAGCTCCGTTTTCTCTCAGATTTCAGTGAAGAAAACCGCGCTGCAGGGCAAGTTAGCTTGGCAGGTACAGGACACACCAACTATTAACAGTAACTTGCTGCCTCTCTTACTTCATAAAAATCATGAACGCCTGTTAAAAGTTGGTGTTGCAGAAAGAGTGAATTACTGTAAGTAGCACAGTGCTGAAACTGATTTTGGTGGACCATTTTGGGAAATATTTCCCCAGGTTTGTCCAAAGTTGGATGCAAAGACCAATGGCAAGCAAGCAGGTGGTGTATTCACCGAATGTGCATCAAATGTAGGAAGAGTCTGGGTTGATTTTAGTGTTGAGGACAGTGTAATTCTAAGATGATTTTTTATAAAGCCCATGTTATAACATCGCTAGATGACAACATAAAAGAAAAGTGACCAGACTAGCAGACTCATATTCATGTCTGGTTTGAGAAACCTGTAAATCAGCATTGAGCCCATCATGTGTCACTAAAGCTCTAAACTGACTCCCAGACTGATCCATCATTTAGGGTTAGCAGCAGGGATGCAAATTATCGATTCATTCATTAATCGATAGTTGATTGACCTTATCGATCAATTAACGATTAATTGATAAGCGGCTATTTTCCTGAGAATGTAAATTTCTCACGGTATCAATAGTTTCTTTAACATAAAAAGCTAAATATTGCTTATATAAAATGCATGTTATATTGCTCAATTGATGTTTTATGGTAACAGTTGGGATACGGTTCAGAGTTCCACCTGGTTTTACAGGACTGGTGGGCTGTGGTTCAAGTGTTTGACCAACCTGCCAGCAGCTGCAATTACTCGGTTGACACCAGCAGCAGCGAATCCGTCGTTGACGGCCAGATTTAAAGTATGTGCAAAGCAAGAAACTGATTTCCAACTGACTCGTGCGGGGTTGTTTGCTGAGACAATGTTCCGAGCATTGTCATGCACACAGGCTATTACATGCCCGGTGAGTCCCCATGACTCCACAGCCTGGTTGAGTTTGTCAGTTAAATTATCAGCTGTATGTCTCTCTGAGAGGCTTTCCCTGAGAAGGACTACTGACTTTACCTGCCAGTCATTTTCAATGTAGTGGCAAGTGGTTGTAATGTAGCTTTCTGTAGTCAGTGCCGTCCAACAATCCGTCGTCAGAGGCACATTAGCCGCGGCTCACTGTAACTTCTTGTTTTTGTACTCTGCTTCCAAGTGAGTAGTTATTGTCGCTCGAGAAGGGATATTATATCTGGCTCCATGAAGTGTATTAACTCCCGAAATCCCTTACTATCAGTGTTGCTAACTGGCATCATATCTTTTTCGATCATGCCGCAAATCCTCTGAGTAAAGCCCTCCGCTTTCTTGTGGTCACATACTCGCCTTCCCACCACAGCAGCGATTGTAGGTTGTGAAGGCGACAGACTTCCTCCCCGCAACACGGCTGCATGCAAGCTAAGTAGGTGGTATCTTAGCGAACTCGTAGAGCTGTTGTACTTAATCGTAGTACCGCAAAGTTTAGTCTATCTGCTGCCGGGCAGGTAGTGAGATTGATGAGTGAGATTATCAGAGCTTTCCCACTGAAAAAAGCTGGCTGCTTTTCCTGTGAACAAAACACTGAGCTAAAAGAGGCTAAAAAACTCTGTAGAGCTGAGGGAATTATGGAGTTGGGGAGAATTCTTTTTTGGGTGTAACTGCAAGTGACCCTTTTCACATTTTATACAGTCGCCTGATCCACTGTCTATATGAAATATTGATTTGTGCAGCTTTTTAGCGTTATAATCCTTAAGATTTAAATTACACCCACATCCATTTTTGATTGTATTTATTAGTGAATGTATTTATATTCTGTAATGGGCTTTCTTTATGGTAGTTTCCATTAGTCAATTGACATTGCATGCACCAATTTAATGTAACAGATGAGATGTCACATTTCCCCTGATATAAAGCCACTAGAATATGAGTCACTTTCTCTGACCTTGGAGCATTCACACTATATTTTCAACGCATCTTAACACCATTCACTAGGTTTACATTGCTTAAATTATTTCCCTGCTGTATGCTTTTGATGATTGCAGTAAAGCAGTCCTCCAGCAGAGCACTTTAAAGCATATCCATGGTTGTTTCAGTGACGTCCACAGAGCCGCGTGCTCAGCTCACGTCTCAAATTGCAAAGCTATTAGCCACAGAGTGCCCGATGTTTTTAGCCTCAGCTCGTTAGGGCTCTGACTCCCTCATGCTCCTTTATGCGTTTTGTGCAGCTTTAATCATCTTAAATTATTCATGTGCGTGTGTTGTTCTTTACTGTTTAATGTGTAACCTTTCATGTGCGGCGGTCTTGGCTTGAAAGAAAAAGGAGATTTTCATCTCAATGCAGTTTAAGTAAGTTTAAGTAAAGGTTAAATGAAAGTAAAATACAAATATAAACACAGCCGGCAAGTCACGAGTTCAAATTAAGCCTTTAAAGAGCTATGATTTAGTGAGCTGGAAGTAGCCGCGGCTACCAGCGCTCAGTGGGGGGTTAAGTGGGGGTGTCGCCACTCGTACACCCCTCTTTCATCTAACTGTAGTAGTGCATTAAAGTGGGTCTGTCTTTTTCGCTATTTCTCCCCAGTTAATGAGGCTGCATGTTGTTCCTTCCAGATCAATATTCCCCACTGGATGACGAAGAGAAAACCGTGTAGCTGTTCTATTTTAATTCAAATAAGCTGTACATCTTTCCTATATTGCGTAATGCTCCAAAGATTAAGGGTTAAAGTCTCCCACCAGAATCCATGTCGAATTTTGTGGGTGAAAACATTTTTCAGATATTTTTACACGGGAGAAATTGACATTATTTAGGCACGTGCCATATTCCCCCTCAGATTTAAATGTAAGACATCACACGTGGAAACATCAATTCACATGTAACATCATATGTGAAATCCCACGTCACATGCAAATACGTGTTTTTTTGGGAAATGTAATGTGAAAAAAATGACATTATACATGTACATAGGTTTCTCGGACATTGCCGATATGTGTGACACGTGTGAAATGTGTATATATAACAGTTCGATTTTCTACACCCCGAGTCTTGGCTATCATTCCCATCTGCTGTGCTAATTTACTCAACCGTTTCATATCTAACATAAGGACATGCAGTGACATCAGTAGAATGAGTCCAGGGTGAGCAATCGGACAGGTTTTAAATGAAAGTGAGTGCACCTGACATGTCCTGTATAATCGCCAATTGTATTGTGAATTGTATTGTATTGTGTGTGTTGACTACAGAGGGTCAACCACTACACACCATTTACAACAGCTGGTGTCCTCTGCTACTTCATCTGAATTCCACACACATTGCAACAATATTAGGGCACCCCTCGTTGCAACATGTCTGGCACCGGCTCCATAAATGTAACTTCCAGACAGCTCCTCCTGGACACACTGTCTGACAAACTGACCGACCCGAGGCTATGGAGCCCCAGTGGGCAAAATTTTTAGCGGAAATGAGGATATATCAAGATTCAGAGTGATTATATGTTGAGACATGGGGTGACATTCAGTGCTTCCCTGCTGGTATAGAATGCGTGTCGCATGTTAAATAGCCTTTCGCGCTAATTGTCTGTTCCACTGCCTTTGTTTGCAAAGCGTGGTCATTTTCTTCGTTTTCACGCTGAGTACAAACACGTATTTTGAAATCCCATTTCACATGGGATGCAGACGGATTCCACAGAGGTGCTTATGTTGGCATCCAAGGCTGTTAGTGGGACTTGCTGGTAATGCACACGTTTCATAGACACGTCCATGCCTTCAGGGAATGCTTTGGCTTTTAGCACGTCTTGTCCTGTCTTAAAAATGTCACTGTTAGTCTTCTCACACGCCTGAGCCTGGCCCGAGCAGGAAACACACTTATACTGTATACACACACAAACACAGTATGTTGGACAACACTGTATAAAGGTTATGTATGTTATACTGCAAAAAAGGATGACTAAATGTAATTCCTAATGTGAACAAAAAATCCACATTTCATGGCATTCCTGCAGAGGCAAACTGTCTTAAATCAGACATTTTGATTTGTTTCTGTTCATATGGTCTGTATTAATATTAATAATATGCAACATTTTCATCCAAGCTCTAATATTTCTTCAGATCACACAGCGTCTGGATGTCTGGAAGTAAATAAGTAATTATTCCATGTTTTCAAATAGTTTGGTTAGGCAGCATATGCACTTGGCATTAAAGATGGGGACAAACTCAAAGGGAAAACGCTGAGCTTCAGGATTACTCTGTAAATCCTTGTCCTTGACTGTTTTTCAAGTTCAAGTTCACGTTCTTTCTTGTCATATGCACAACAATTACAGCGAAGCAGGCGTTGGCAATGAAATTCTGTGGAGAGTACACAGTTTATTGCTAGGCAGGAGGCTTTATATAGTAAGCTTGCATGATTTTCTATCTGACAATTCATATAAGATTTTGTCAGCACAGATTGGACTTTATATCTTCCTCTCTATTCCCAGAGCAGTTTCAGATCCGCTACCTCTAAAATTATACACCATGGTTATTTCAAATCTAAATATAGCCGATCGGGTCAAAGCAGATCGTGAGCATTCGGATGCTTGTTTCTTATTTATTTCACAAGAAGCAAAACTCACTGATAATAATTCATCGTGGTCATCACTATATGCTGATGAGGTATATATGTTATACCTTGTATGTTTTACAGATTGTAAAGCCCTTCGAGAGGAAAATTGTGATTTGTGATATTGGGCTATATAAATTAAATTGAATTGAAGTGAATATGGGAGGAAACATTTGATGTAGCTTATGACCTTCAGTGAAGATGTGTTTCACATGACTCCATTTGCTGCTATTTCGATAAAACAAAATTGACTGGCTTGTCTCAAAATGCCTTTAATAACTAGGTTAGGTAATGTTGTAGAATCTAGGACCCCCACACACTCTCTTCAACGCCTCCCTACAAAGCCAGTCCCCCAAAACACCTTTTCATTCACAAATGGGTGCATGGGTAGGTGGACAGGCAGGGAGGCCAGCCAATAATTTTTTTCCAAGAGCATTTGATTTATTGATTGCTGTCAGGATGTAAAGAGCATTTAAACACATATAACAACACACGCTTCTGAAATACATTACCTACCCTAGCTATAAGATCAGTTACGCCTGTAGATGATCCTGACTAAGCTTTGGGACGACTGGCCCAGTGGTTTTCTGACGAGATGTCGAAAATAGGATTTTGAGAAATAAAATGATTAAAGAATTTTGACTCGAAGCCAAAAAAGATAATTGCGAAAATGCCACCTTTAGGCCAATGAGCGTAATTTTATGTACCTGAGTAGTGGGTGGAATTTGCAACCCGACCTGCCAATTCTGGTGACTTTTGGACTCACGGTTTTAGTTGCATAAACACTTTTAGTGGAGAAAAAGAAAGAATAATGACAACAAAAACAATAGGGCTCCAGGAGCGAGCTTCGCCTCTTAGACCCCTAATTACTTTTTATTCAGTCTTGAAACATGTATTTAAAGTCCCACTGTGTAACATTTAAAAGGCGCTATTGGCAGATGGAATATAATATTTATACGTATGTTTTAATTAGCGTATAATCACCTGAATTGTTGTGTTTTTATTACCTTCTCATTACTGTTTTTTATCTACATCCGGAGCGGGTCCCCTTCCACGGATGTCGCCATGTTCCACCGCCATGTTTGTACGGTAGCCCAGAACGCACAAACCATACACTTGCTCTAGATAGGGCATTTTCCGCAGCCACCGTAGTATCGCCTACACGCTTGGAAGGGGAGTGTGACACAAGAGGTATTCAAATGGTTGCAAACTGCAACTTTGCCGCCACTAAATCCTACACACTACACTTCTTTATTGTACTTCTGCAATGCACCATAAACTTTAATTGAACTGAATAAGTTGCATCATGTGAGTATTGAAGCATTATGCAATTGAAAAACACTAATGGTTTGTTGCATACAATGAAGAAAAGCATAATTCAAGTGGTTTTATTTTTACCTCAAAGTGGTTTGTGGGCAGAAGCTTTTATATCATTTTTACCAGTGTAATTATTAAAGGGTTTGAGCTATTTGCTGAAGTTAACTAATATAAACTATTAGTGTAGAGTATCAATAATACAACCGCAGGAGGGCACAAGCCAGTGTCTTCATGTGCCAGTCCCAAGTCTGGAGAAATGCAGAGAGTTGTGTCAGGAAGGGCATCCGACGTAAAACACATGCCAAACTAAAAATGCGAATCATGACAATGACTTCCATACCGGATGGGTCGGGGCCCGGGTTAACAACGACCGCCACCGGTGCTGTTGACCTAGAGGGTACCAGTGGAAATTGGACTACTGTCAATTTCCTACTACTGGAGGAAGGTGTGTTCGTAGACAGACAGGACTGACAATAGGGACTTTGAACATTGGGACTATGACAGGGAAGGCTAGAGAGTTGATTGACATGATGCAGAGAAGGAAGGTGGACATACTGTGTGTACAGGAGACCAGGTGGAAAGGTAGCAAGGCTAGAAGCTTAGGAGCAGGGTTCAAGTTGTTCTACCATGGGTCGGAGTAGGAGTTATCCTGAAAGAGGAATTTGTGAAGAATGTTCTTGAGGTGAAAAGAGTGTCAGACAGGTTGATGAGCCTGAAGCTGGAAATTGAAAGGGTGATGTTCAATGTTGTGAGTGGTTATGCCCCACAGGTAGGATGTGAGTTAGAAGAGAAGGAGAAATTCTGGAGTGAGTTAGATGAAGTGATGCAGAGCATCCCCAGAGGTGAGAGAGTAGTGATTGGTGCAGATTTCAACGGGCATGTAGTTGAAGCGAACAGAGGTGATGAGAGTGTGATGGTCAGGTTTGGTCTTCAGGACAGGAACGCAGAAGGACAGATGGTGGTAGACTTTGCAAAGAGGATGGAAATAGCTGTAGTGAACACTTTCTTCCAGAAAAGGCAGGAACATAGGGTGACATATAAGAGCGGAGGGAGAAGCACCCAGGTGCTTGTGTCTTGTGTAGACGTTGTAATCTGAAAGAGACCAGTGACTGTAAAGTAGTGGTAGGGGAGAGTGTAGCCAGACAACACAGGATGCTATTATGTAAAATGACTCTGGTGGTGAGGAAAATGAAGAGGACAAAGGCAGAGCAGAGGACGAAGTGGTGGAAGCTTAAAAAGGAAGAATGTCATGTAGTTTTCAGGGAGGAGCTGAGAGAGACTGGGTGGTCAGGAAGTGCTCCCAGATGACTGGACCACTACAGCTAATGTGATCAGGGAGACAGGTAGGAGGGTACTCGGTGTGTCATCTGGAAAGAGGAAACTGGACAAGGAGACTTGGTGGTGGAACCAGGAAGTTCAGGAGTGTATACAGAGAAAGAGGTTAGCAAAGAAGAAGTGGGACACTGAGAGGACTGAAGAGAGTAGACAGGAGTACAGGGAGATGCAGCGTAAGGTGAAGGTAGAGGTGGCAAAGGCCAAACAAAGAGCATATGCAGACTTGTATGCTAGGTTGGACACTAAAGAGGGAGAGGCGGATTTATACAGGTTGGCCAGACAAAGAGATAGAGATGGGAAGGATGTGCAGCAGGTTAGGGTGATTAAAGATAAGGATGGAAATGTATTGACAGGTGCCAGGAGTGTGATGGGAAGATGGAAGGAGTACTTTGAATGAGTTGATGAATGAGGAAAATGAAAGGGAACGAAGAGTAGAAGACGTGACTGGTGTGTAGCAGGAAGTAGCAAAGATTAGCAAGAGTGAAGTGAGGAGGACGTTGAAGAGGATGAAGAGTGGAAAGGCAGTTGGTCCTGATGACATACCTGTGGAGGTATGGAAGTGTCTAGGAGAGGTGGCAGTTAAGTTTCTGACTAGTTTGTTTAACAAGATCTTGGAGAGTGAGAGGATGCCCGAGGAATGAAGGAGAAGTGTACTGGTGCCAATTTTCAAGAACAAGGGAGATGTGCAGAGCTGTGGCAACTACAGAGGAATAAAGCTGATGAGTCATACAATGAAGTTGTGGGAAAGAGTAGTGGAAGCTAGGCTAAGGGCAGAGGTGAGCATTTGTGAGCAGCAATATGGTTTCATGCCTAGAAAGAGTACAACAGATGCAGTGTTTGCTTTGAGGATGCTGATGGAGAAGTACAGAGAAGGTCACAGGGAGTTGGATTGTGTCTTTGTAGATTTAGAGAAAGCGTATGACAGGGTGCCGAGAGAGGAGCTGTGGTATTGTATGAGGAAGTCTGGAGTGGCAGAGAAGTATGTTAGAGTGGTGCAGGACATGTATGAGAGCTGTAAGACCGTGGTGAGGTGTGCTGTAGGTGCGACAGAGGAGTTCAAGGTGGAGGTGGGTCTGCATCAAGGATCGGCTCTGAGCCCCTTCTTGTTTGCCCTGGTGATGGACAGGCTGACAGATGAGGTTAGACAGGAATCTCCATGGACTATGATGTTTGCGGATGACATTGTTATTTGTAGTGAGAGCAGGGAGCAGGTGGAGGAGAATCTAGAGAGATGGAGGTCTGCTCTGGAAAACAGAGGAAAGAAGCTTAGCCGCAGTAAGACAGAATACATGTGTGTCAATGAGAGGGACCCAGGTGGTGAGACCAGCGATGCTGTACAGCTTAGAGACAGTGGCACTGAAGAAAAGACAAGAGGCAGAGCTGGAGGTGGCAGAGCTTAAGATGTTGAGGTTCTCTTTGGGAGTGACGAGGACGGACAGGATCAGGAATGAGTACATCAGAGGGACAGCTCATGTTAGATGTTTCGGAGATAAAGCCAGAGAGGCCAGATTGAGGTGGTTTGGACATGTTCAGAGGAGAGACTGTGAATATATCGGTAGAAGGATGCTGAGGATTGAGCTGCCAGGCAGGAGGTCTAGAGGAAGACCAAAGAGGAGATTTATGGATGTAGTGAGAGAGGACATGAAGTTAATTGGTGTGAGTGAAGAGGATGCAGAGGACAGGGTTAGATGGAGGCGCATGATTCGATGTGGCGACCCCTGAAAGGGAGCAGCCGAAAGGAAAAGAAGAAGAGTGTAGAGTATCAATATAATTCTGTTTTGTGCAATGACTGATTTCAAACAGAAGATCATTTTAAAGGGACACTTTGACATATTGAGAAATCCTTTTGTTTGTAGAGGCAGCACCAAGCTGGAGGTTGCAGCTCAGGTGAAATGCTTGGACCCCAAAGACCTTTTTTCGAATCCACAATCATTACATAAGAAACAATAAAAAAGATTTCCGGAGCATCAAACACATTAAGACGTTTGTATTATTACCATTTGAGTCATTAGATCCAATAAAAAAAATATGACTTTTGTACCAGTGTAATGAGCCAAAGTCATTGAAATAAACGAGGTGTCATCTTGAAAACGCTATCCAGTTCTATTAATATATCCTTGTGCTCCATCTTGACAACTTTTCTAAGAGGACTGGATGTTTGAGATGCTTGATGCAGCATACATTCAGCTGTTGTTGGTCAAGAAACAACAGTTTTAGGGTTGTTGGAAGGTGCATTTTCTTCCCCTTTGACAGAGCTAGCAGTTTCCCCCTGCTTCCACTCTTAGTGCTCCGCCAGTCTAAACACATCTCTGTACTAAACACAGAAATATGAAACTGCTATTGATGATCTCCTCTGTCTCAGAGTTAGGCAGACAACAAGGATTTCCCAAAATATAGGAGTTTACGTTTAAAATGGTCTCTCTGACCTTGATTGAAGCATGTTCCACTCTGTGGCCCATATTCCCTCTCTGCTGGAGCCAGAGCGTTGTTAAAAGGACTCTTTGCTGTGTGACGCTGGCAAGAGATCCCATAGAAAGAGTCCGACTCAGCTAACTGCACAGCAGACACCTTCATTATGCTGCTGTCAGGAGCACACAGGCTGGGCTACACATCCTTGTACTTCTGTACTTGTGAGGACCCTCGTTGACATAATGCATACCCTAGGCCCTTACCCTCACCCTAACCTAAAGCTAATTCTACCCTGACCCCTAAAACACACAGAGACACACCAGCCTTTCAATTAACTCCAATGTAAAACCATCCGCAGCAATATTAGACACTCAGAGGAACTGCTCCGGCTGTCCCTTCACTCCAATATTAACCTGACCGCGACCCTATAAGACACTGTGAGCATCAGTCCCAATGGAGAACCGATGTGAGAACTGATGTTAACTCCTATTAAGGTTTTCTTCCAACGATATCCTCAACATTTCTCAAAACTGAAACACAAAAGACTCCTTGATAATTCGACAATAAGATATCAGTTTAAATTATTTCTTTAAGTTTTTTGTTGTCAATTCTGAAGTCTGGTGGAAAACGTTTAAATTACTTTAAAAAAGTACTTTTACAATTAACTAAACAGTTAGAATCAGCCAGACATAATGTGCCACATAAGTTTTTACATAGGCGTTTTTGGCATCAAATGTTCCCTGATGCAGGGGAAAACTTCCTATTGGCTGTTTTCGGTGCTGAAGGTGTGATCTACGGGGTGTTTGACTCCTGTTTTGGCTAAAATATCTTAAACAAACCAACGTATGAACTTTTTTAGAATATGTACATGCAGTGTAATTACTAGTTTGGCTGTACTAGATATGTAATGTATTTAGAAGATATATCTTTGGCCAATCGTATTTACAGCCCTGATTTTTAAACCGCTAGAACAACCAACCCAAAATCCCATTTCTAGAACACTCGATAAAATATCTGAAATAAACCAATATCTTTAGTTTTCATCTAGGTGAAGTGTAAATACTAGTTCGGCTGTAGTAGGTATTTGATTTAGTAAATATATCTTTTTACAATCCTATTTACAACCCTGCTTTGAAAACTGGAAGAACTACAACTGTGGTGCTGATTTGCGTGAACCTGCATGGCGGGCCTCTATGGAATTGTAGTTTTTAGGAAATACATTTTTCGCAAAGGATTAGAAGTTGTAAATACTGAATTGAGGGGGAGATTAAGGGGATGGTAATGAGATTTTAAATATCTAATTGTTAAATGGGTGAAAATATATTTTAATCACATTTATTTATTATCTTGTGCAATTAATTATATCAAAAATTAATATTGTGCAACTGTCCTTCATATACTACTTCTATGGAGACAAGCCATCACAGGCATAGTTTCAGAAAGCACTTTGAAGGCCCAATACATAATATGAAGCTTTTAGTTAGTTAGTTTTTTTATTTATTTCACACCTTCAGAGAATATTATACAATATTATTGCTGATAATCATTACTACTGGCTTGGAGGAAGGCCTGAAGTGCTTGGGTTATGGCATAGGGTACTATTTACACAACCCTAGCGACTGGTTATATCTTTTTGATTCTTGGTTTTGGGATTTTATGTCAGCATGACATAGCCCATTCAATCTGTTTTATTAGCTAATGCAAGCATACAAAGACCGTGTCTTGGCATTTGCTTTCAAAAAACGCAACACAGAAAAATAATAATTGACAAAAGTAAGGTAATAATAATAATTAAAGGGGCCATGTGTAGTTTTCAGTGGCCTGTAGTGGTGAGATTTCAGATTGCTACCTCTACCTTCCCAAGCGTGTGCTCGTGTAAAGTTATGGCTTGCCACAGTTCTTTGAGTGTTGATTCTAGCCTGCAAGAAATTATGTACAAAGCAAATGTGGAACTGTCAACCAGCAATGGCTAACCCAGCGTTTATGAGGGCTTGAAACTTGTTCTATTGACAGCCTTACTCCACCGACAGCGATCGGTTGCTTTTTCACTTTCTTCTGACAATTGTACGTATTGTAAGTCACTTCCGCTAGGGTCCGCTAAATGTCCTAAATGTAAATGCTATGGTTTGTATACACAAGTCTATAGTGATGCAAGGCAGGGGCACACAGCTGCATTAGAAGGACTCTGCCATTGCTTGCTTAGTAATGATCAGGCAGCCCGAAAAAGTCCCTTAAGATTCTCCAGTTGATTCAGAACGCTGCAGCACGTGAACTGACAGGAACTAGGAAAAGACATCATATTTCTCCAATATTATCTTCTCTGCACTGGCTCCCTGTGAAATCCAGAATAGAATTTAAAATCCTTCTCCTCACCTATAAAGCTCTTAATGGTCAGGCACCGTCGTAACTTACAGAGCTCATAGTGCCTTATTACCCCACTAGAACACTGCGCTCTCAGAATGCAGGGTTTCTTGTGGTTCCTAGAGTCTCCAAAAGTAGAATGGGAGCCAGAGCCTTTAGCTATCAAGCTGCTCTCCTGTGGAATCAGATCCCAGTTC
>CM022473.1:2350241-2363740 GCA_011952105.1 Coreoperca whiteheadi | reverse complement strand
TTATATCTGGATTTCATCAATAAACTTTGCAATTCAGAGTTAGATGCACATTCCTTGATATACCATGTTTAATTAATGTAGGAAGAATGTGAAGTTTATTTCAACATGCTGATTTTGATACAGGAACTGAACTAATCCAGAAAGGAGATGTAAATTGGAATGTTGAATGTCACAGCTCATGTGTGGCTGCTTGGGGGTTTGTTCTTCCCCCTTCTTGTGCATGCCTCTCTGAGACAAACAAAAGACATTCCTGTGAAGAATATATATAAGAATGTGTATTAATAATAACAGCTGTAACACGATTGTCATTTATGACATTTTCCTCGGTTACCAGTCTATTACTCATAAGGATTATATCCCGTCATTCATGTGTTTAGTGTCTTTCAGCAAATAATGAGAGTTTTAACATGGAAGCATTAAATTAGTAACAAACAATTGATTCTTTAGGAAGAAATTAGTACAGGAAAATAATTAAGACAGATCTGGTGCGAGTGTAGTGTTATGCCAATGCCATGACATCACCGCTCCTTGGACAGAAGACTACTAAAAAAGAGAAGGCCAAACAGTCTAAGCCCTTCTCAGTCTTCAAGCTTCTCTTTTCTTCAATACTTTGCAAACCCTTCACAAAGTTATACTCCCAAAACATGCAGTGAGAATTATACATAAGGTGGGCTATTTTGATCACACAAATATATTATTTCTGAAATCCAGACTACTAAAACTTTTTGATTTAGTTGATTTTTCCACTGTTCAACTCTTGTATAAAGGTATCAAAAATGATCTACCGGTCAATATTCAAAAGTTAAGGAAGGCTATAACCTGAGGGGATGTGATAACTTTACAGTCCAGGCGGTGAGAACCACCAAGAAAAGTTTTTGTGTATCTGTGTGTGGTGTCAGACTTTGGAATTTGTTGGGGAAACAGTTCAAGCAATGCCCAAATATTTACAGATTTAAAGCAAGGTACAAAAAAATGGTTTTGGCAAAATATAAGGCTAAAGGAGGGATCTTGGTGTTGTGATTATGGGGTGCTGGTCAATGTATAAAAACGGTATTAGTGAAGATCATAATTTTTCTTATTATTTATATTGATATTATAAATGGTGACATAATTATTACAGAGCAGAATATGACTACATAGATAGTAAATACGGGGTATTTTTGAATGTTTATGATAATGATGATTATGACATTGCATTATTTTGTTTATTGAGATGGTCATGATGTAATTGGGTACTTTGTATGTAAAATATTATAATATCACATAAATTATTAGTAATTTAACAGACACAACAGCAGCTATACGATGTAATATAAGGGAATGAATTGGGGGTGGGAGTAAATGAGTTGAATACTTCCTTCCACCCCCTTTCGAGCAAGTATATATGTGTATGTATATGTATGTATATGTATATGTATATGTATATGTATATGTACAGTATATGTGTGTATATGTATATATATGTATGCATGTATATATATATATATATATACACACAGGAGAATCAACCGAATCTCAAGACACAGAACGTGTAGAAAGCCAACATCCAGCATTCTAGCATTATAATGTTAGAACTGAACTAACTGTGATCTTATCAAACTCTGAAAGCAATCGTGGCTACACCAGGCACCCCAGCCAAGACGGGTACGCAAGACGTGATCCGCCTTTTGAGAGACACCGACTCAAGCCATGTCGCAATGCCCGAAGAAGCCCGAGCACGAACTCGTATGGGACTCAGCACATCCAAACACAGGAGAATCAGCTGCGCCTCCCTCTTCCCCTCCAGCACAACTTGTCCCCTGGCTATCTGAACCACCAGGTGGAAACATTACTTTTCCTGTGATATATTTGGGTTGATACTAATAGGTAACTAACAAGTAATTTTGAGGTAAGGAATATAATCTCCCTTCAATATAGCCTAAACACCTTATGGAATTATAAAATATTTCAGTGCTTCCCAAAACTTCTCCCAGTTGCTGAATGGCGCAAAAAGGGTGATTTGCACTGGTCAATGCCAAAATTATCCACTTATCTGATTACACTGGTCCTCTATCATTTATCAGTTATTCATTGCTGTATTCATAACAATCATGGCTGCATTTATACATTCCTTTGTGTGTCTAGTAATCATTAGTTGTTTGTGTGTTGTATATGGAATAAATGTTTCATGTATAAAGATTGTTGCTTTTGGATTCCTTAACTTACCTTTAGTCACTTTACATTTTTCCGTTCCTTGTTTTACCTCTTGCTATCTGATTTCAGGTTAATTCCCTCACAAAATCTAATTTGTGCATTATCTCTTGACTGAGCAAAATTTTAACTGCATGCTAAATGGCGGAGAATGTTAATTAAATTGCTGCTGCTCTGTATTCACTACATGTTGATACAAAATGCAGGCAGAAACACAGATTTCCTGCAGTTGATAATATGATGAAAAACATTTTCAGAGTGCCTGGGCTCATCAAATGAGTGGAAGGAGAGAAACCTGCAGAGACTCAGGTCCTCGAACTGGACTTGCCGTTTTGTTTTTCATTGATTTTACCTGTGTTCTGTGGCACCATGCCTGCACCAAGAATAGCAAGGCCACTGCAGACCACTTTCTGCAAGATACAATCAGGTATTACTGGAAAATACTTATGAGGGCTAATGACATCAGAACAAGATGTTCTGTCTGAAAATGCAGGATTTCTATCATTCAGCGGTAGGTGACATAACTGTGCCACAGGAATGATGACTAAAAATGAATATGAAAGCAGGCTAAAATAAAGAGCAAGATGAGGAAAGGTTAAGAAAGAGAGACAGAGTGAAAGAGATGGAGAGAGAGAGAGAGAGAGAGACAGAATGGAGGACTGACTAAGTGCTAAATGGTGTGAATAATTGACCTGGAGGTGGAAACTTAATGAGGTGAGCAAGAGAGTGATCATGAAGAAAGCCAAGACTCCCAGTGTGGCCCTCCCAGCAGGACTGGCTAACATTGCCAGGCACATGCTAAAAATGTGAGAATTCACATGTGCACAAGCACGGAGCAAGTGTGCCAAACACTGAAAGGAATGTTTTTTTGGTACTGATGCAGAATTGGTACTAAGGTACTACAGTCAAGTAATATTCAAAGGTGCATCCATACATTATGGACAGATGCAAATATGTGTGTGTGCATAAGAGGGTGGATAGGACCAAAATTTTTGAAATTATGTTCGGGCCAGTTTTGGTCACATCGGCTAGACTAGCCTACTTGACATTTTTTGTGTGTGTGTGTGTGTGTGTGTGTGTGTGTTAAAGCAATCTATCCATAGGTTATATAACACAGTGCCTTTTGATGGTCATTTACAAGGTTCACTGTCCACAGGGTAATCAGGGTAAATAGGGAAGCTGTAACCATGGTAACAACAATTGCATAACAGGGTTACACAAACTCAGTGCTTCAGCTTACATTAACTGCGTCGGGCTTGGGTCAGGTTCCAACATAAAAAAACGGAAGGCCTGTCGGGTTCGGGTCGGGCTCGGTTACTACTCTCTCGGATTTGGGTCGAGTTTGGACAGAAATATGCGGCCTGCATGCTGCTGTGATCCCAAACTCACAAACTGATCTCTATGTCTTTTAATGACGAGGACTTTAGCACTTTTCATAGTCTTAGAGTGGAGACATCAGACTTCTGTCCGTCCAAGTGTACATGTGTTTCCTTTTGTTCTGCAAGGTATCGTCCACTGGCTTTGATCATAAGACATGCGTTTTTAGGGTGGAATCATGCTTTGCTGTCAAGCTCTTGTCTGGGCACTTTACAGCCACCTACGGTATAGTGACTGATATATAGTTAGTAGGATTTAATGTGGCGGCTGGTGTAGCACCTACACAATACTAGCCCGATGTGTCGTAAACTATCACGCTGGTTTCACACTAAAAGCACACAAGCGCTACACTGCACAGAGCAGGACAATTATTTTCAGTAGAGAGTGCGACTGTGATTTCCGTAGCAGCTGTATGAGTTATTTACGCATACATACTGTCCTTTCGCCATGTTTTGTTGCCAAAGTTTCCTCTTAGTCATTGGAACTTTGACCCCAATTACGCTGACCTCCATAACACAAGTCCAATAGCATCCCAGCTTTGACAGAAAGCAGAGGTTATATAAGGGGTCCGGTTTCGCTGTAGAAAAAAATGTAGTAGCAGTAGTTTGTGCATCTCTGAATACCTGCAGTTATGTAACACTACTCATCAATCCTACTGGGATTTGGTAAAGCATCCTTAGGATGGCAGACATGCTTAATGGGTGTGAATGGGTGTATCAGGCTAGAAGATTAATGTTCTGTTTTACACATTCCACAGTATGATCTCCATGTAGTTCTTAGTATTGTAGTTAGCTGTTGTGGGTAATGCTTTAGGAAATTTTCTTCATCTTACAGTTTACATTGCACAAACTTTTGGTTTTAGCACAGTTAAAGACTGTTACAAAGGTGCACAATGCACCTGCTATTATCAGTAGAGTTTCAGTTTGTGTTCCCGGTGTGAAAAAGTGGTAAGGTAATGTTGTGTATTCTATTATACCTTGAGGTATATTATTCTACCTTCAGCATTTCTAAAAGCTTTAAGCTTAAAGCTGAAAAGCTATGGATGGACTCTAAACACTTCTAGGGAGTCTAATTCAGCTTTTAGATATGACTATAATGTTTCCCATTACTCCAACAGTCTGATAAACAGTACATGCATCAAATGCAGTGGCCCATATCGCTATTGCACAAGCTACTGTAGCTGACATGTGCGGCCAAAGCCTTAGTCATACTGAAGTGGGAATGGTTTCATCTAAAGTAGGATGGAAACACAATAGACACACATGGGAAACTTTCTGGTGCGCCGGGAAACTGCAGCAGATAGTTTCCCGTGCACACCAGAAACTTAAAGATTACATTTCTTTTTGCCCATGTCCCCTTAGGGGCTCCGTAGGAAACAGCTCAACCCAGTAAATATCTAATATCCAGGTCCCCTTTCCACCTCTGAATCATTCAAGGTTTCCCTCACACAGATTTGCACCTGGTCGGAATTCATGTACATGTAATTTGTCATAATATGGTTATGATCCATTAACTTTCTCAGGTGTCTGCACCAAAGCAATGCTGTAGAAAGGAAATGTGTGGGGTTTTTTTTGCTATATTCAGTGAAAGTCAGAGTGAAATATCACTCAGGCTGACAAAGGCACTTACAGGTAGTTGACATTAAGGGCTAACTGGCTGCTCAGGCGCTGTAGTTACGAATGCTTAAGTCTAGACAGTCTAGTGAGGTCCGGAGAGGCCAGCCAGAAGTGAGAGTCACGATAATGAGTCACGGAAAGAGGAAACAGATTCTTTTTAATTAAAACATACACGGGGAAAAAAACAAAACAATAACCAGCCGACAGAAACTCAGTGTGTATTAGTGTGAGTGTGTTTGTAAAAGGAGTCAAGTGCTTCATTGAAATATATGGAGAAAAAAACAATAGCAAAGAGCAACTGTGTGTGTGGGCTAGAATATAATTTCTTCTGCCTTGGAACAGTGCACCTCCACACTTTGGAAAATCAAATTAGATCCAAATAGAGATTTAACCTTGGGAAACTGATGAGAGCAAACTAAGTAGAAGTTATTACGTCAGGGCCCTTTGAAAGAGGAGCCAAAAGTCTCGTCAAGTTCTGTCAGCCTTGTCATTGTCAATTTGCTTGTGAGCAACACTCAGCAGAGGTGGCATCCGAGTCAATGACAGGCTTTTTTTTCTGACAAACTACTGTACAAGGTCCAATGAGAGACTGTGTTTATCAATGTAGACTGCTGCGCTCCAGATGCCAAACACTTGCTCATCATTCAGTGTGACATGAACACCTCTTTCATTACTATTTTATTTTGACTAATCATCTCTCATTTTCATCCACTAACATAATGGATGAGACACAAACAAAACCCTCAAAAGGCTACCATATTGCAAGTCTGTAAACTGCGCAGAATCAGAAGATTTATCTCTGGAAGTACCTAAATGTAGCTAGTCTTATCCTAGTCAAACAGTAGATATAGTAAAGACATAAAAAACAATCAACACCATAGCTGATTGCTCCCACTTTTGGCCCGAATTTCCTAAGGGCATCTAACTCTACATGCATTGCACTGGTGCTATCAATGTAAATCTGAACAATCTGGTTTATGTCACTTGGACTAATGGGACTGTGAGTGCGAGTAAACATTTTTGCTAAGGCTGACTGCACTGGAAATTGAATCCAGAGGAATGGGGATATCAAACTCTAGTGTTTTGGAGTTTTGAGCAGCCCATTAAAGCTAGCTTCGTATACATACCTATCCAGTGGAGCCATACCAAGACATCTGTTGATATTATTGGCCAATTTTAGGTGATCAAATACATATCGGTATCAATTAAAATTTTGGCTAACAAGTGTCAGGAAATTGCTGTAAAATAATATAAAGATATATTTGAGATATTTTAGAAATTTATGTTTCCCATGCAACCTTTAGTTGCTGATTATGTGTTTATGTTGAACAAATATTACACAAAATATGGCTGTCAACTTTAACTGATCAATATGGGTGTCAGCCTCAAAAATCCAGTATTGGTTGGTGTCTACTATCTACATTCTTTTACTTGTAGAGTTTGGGGAGGTACAAAACTACCCCTACCCATCCAGATGTTCCCTGCTGATCTAGTTTCAAACCTCAAACTCTCAAGGCTTGACTACATTTAACTAAAGTCAGTATCACCACAAATATTTCCATAGCTATCCATAGTTGGTGCTATCCATAGCCTATATAAAACAGTGCCTTTTGATGGTCATTTACAAAGTTCACTGTTCACTGCCCACACATGCATAATCAGGGTAAATAGGCAAGCTGTAACCATGGTAACAACAATTGCGTAACAGGGTTACACAAACAGTGCTTCAGCTTACATTAACTGCGTCAGGTTTGGGTCAGGTTCGAACATAAAAAAACAGAAGGCTTGTCGGGTTCGGGTTGGGCTCGGTTACTACTCTCTCAGACTTGGGTCGAGTTTGGACAGAACAGCACTGGTAAACGCTGTTGACAGAATACACTGGTAAATGCTTAACCCAAATTAACTGATAAGCAGAGTTGTGTATCATCAACATAGCAATGATAAAACACAGCCAAATTGATGGATCAAGGGCTCTAAGGGGAGCATATATAATGAAAATAAAATGGGTCGTAGAATTGACCCCTGAGGCACCCCACAAGTCAAAGGAGCACAGGTGGACACCTTGTTATCAGCAGATACAAAACATTTCAGGATGGATAAATAAGAGGAAAGCCAGTTTAGTTACAGTAATGAATATGAGATGGCTGTTTACTATTCAACTCAACACATTGATTTGTGCACAAATATATAAAACAGCTTATTACCTGTTGTGAAGACAGCATCACAGCACATGCATGAAAAAAGAACAGAGAAAAGGAATTAGAAGATTAGTATTTTGGTAGCAACATTTTTTAAACGACCTTACAAAAGGTACACTTTTGGGTTTAAGGAAAGTTAAAAAGAACAGATATATATAAAGTATTTATTTGTTACAGTTGTAAAGTCTCAAGGACAGAGATGTGGTGTAAAAGTATTGGTATTGGACGTACACAATGGATATGAAAATAGATGGTAGTCATTAGAAAGGATTTTATTAAAACACAAGCACAAGAAAAATAACAAAAACTAAAAAAAACATTTTTTTTTATAAGAAGGACAATGTGAGTCAGACAGTTGCTCGTGCTGTTCACCAATGGTAAATGGACTGTACGTGTTTAGTGCCTTTAAGTCTTCTTGGTTAAGACTTAAATATTTTTACAAAAATTGGATGGATTGCCATTTAATTTGGTGCAAACATTCATGTTGCCCCAGGGACAAATCCCAATAAAATCAGTGATCCCCTGACTTTTCCTCTAGTTTCATCATCAAATCAAAATTCCAAAAACCTGCAAAACTAATGACTAATGCTTTTTGATGTAAATTGTGTCAATCAGGTTCAAAGGATTAAACACAGAATTTCTTAATAATATCAAAGGAATTACTATCATTATCGTTAAGGAATTTATGTTAAACATTGGATCATTAATGTTACATTGCAAATACATTCAAAATTCTTTTGAATGTATTTTTTTAGAAGGTAATACTATGTGGCAAAAGGACGATTGACAGCCCTGCTGGCCTCCCCACTCTGTTTTATATTTTACATTGCCACTGGCAAGAAATCTACTGGATGGTACAAAACAGGAGAATAATGATCTTAACATACATTAACTGCAGCATAAGTTTAACCCACAGCAGGCCCTTATTCTATCAGAGGCATAAATAAATGTTTGCATATGGGTTTTGACAGGCACAGAGTTGAAGCAGAAGTAGTTGACTGAAGGGCATCAAAACTCCTGTTGAGAAGATATCATGCACTTTGTAATATTAGACAGCAGTCAGCTAGCTCACTCTCTGCTGTCTTGAAATATGCAGTCGATGTGGAAGCCTTCCCCTGCCTTCAGATGAGCTTGTCTTTTTTCAATCTCTTCAGTATTCAGATGCTAGCACAAGCTACAATATTTAGGAGGACTGGGAGACATAGACCTACCTTGTAAAACAATTCTTTAAGAATAAGAGAGGTGCTGTATTGACAGTAGGATAATAGATACTAAAAATCGAAGGCCCTGCTGGCATCCCATTGAGGCTACAATGTTTGAGAGACATCAAAATACAAATGTCTTGGAAAATTTATGATTTTGCTTTACGAGCCTTGCCATTACTGGGGCTATAACATTTACAACCCTTGGTTGCACAAAATCAAAGGTAAAACAGTCATTCAAATCATGTAGTTCATCCCTTTGGGAGAATGAATATGCTCAGAAAACGTCATGGCAATCTGCATGTATCCTATAATCTATTAAATTGTAAAATGCAATGTTGTGTGTGCAAAGTTAGAATTTTGAACTGAGGTTGGCCATAGTGAAAAGTTCATAGATTGTCGAAAATAAAAATGGGGTCATCCTCTGTCAAGCATAAATATGTTTTTCATTGCAATATTTTGAACAGATTTTTGCACTAGAAACAAGCTCAGGGTGTCACTAAAACACCTTTAGGATCCATCCTCAGGGGATCATGAATATCCAAACCAAAGTTGTCAAGAGATCTTGCTCTGAACTAAAACTGTGGACTGTCTGGAGACTTTGTCTTCACCAAATAATCCACAGTATTGGCCATTTGTTCAACACTTAAAATAGTATATGTTTATGGTTTTTTGACAAGTGACGTCTTGTGGTGGTGTGAATAATGAAAGCTATCTCTAAGAAACAAAGGAAAAAGTAGTGTGTTCAGTGTGTATTGTTATAGCACTGACAAAACCTCTAATGCCAGGAACAGACCGCACAGCACGTCAGAGACCCGAGGTTTGGTCCTGTCACAGACCTGCAGTTAACTTCTGCCTTTTTATTTACCGTAACCACAATTTGTGGCAATATGGTTTTTTATTTGCCTAAACTTGACCATATTATATGGCAGATCAAAAATTGCTCCAATAAGTATGAGGATTTTCTCATTTGCCACCTCTACAGCAATACAAAGTGTTTCATTTGATACCGGGGGCTGCTATTCACATCCCATTACCTACCAACTTCGTGGCTTTTTTTAACCATGACAATGACATTTCCCTAACTTTAACCAAGTAGTTTTTAACGAAACCTTAACAATAGCGCTTTCAGGTAAGAGAAAGTTCACATTAATCGTTTTTCGAAACACTCATGTGGGTCATTTTGAAAGGTAGTGACATCAACCTATTTTGACATTTAGGTATAAGGACTTCTTGTTCATCTGACTGACTGAACAACTGACCACTCTTTCTACCCTAGGCCCTTCTCATAGCTGGTTAAAAACCCAAACAAATTACCGGAGTGGAACATTGTCCATTATCAGTAAGAATCCAAAGCCTCATTGAAGCAAACAAGCTTAGATAAGTGTAGGGTAGAGGAAGGACAGTGTGATAGTGATGGATGTGGTGTTGGGGAGGGGGAGCTTGAAAAAGAAAAAAATCATTTCCATTCAGAGTGGGGAGGAAAGGCCTCTACATAGAGACACAGAGCGAGATGAGGCAGGCGCAGGGAACAGGTAATTAATGGAATTCAGGCCAGACTAGGTGGGAGATAAGCCGAGTCCCACTTATTGCACACTTTCCCCAGGCCTTCCCATTACCTGGACCAACATAATGACTTTCTGAGCACCTTAACACGCAGCTTAGCCTCTACTACAGCACTCTCTCTCTCTCTCTCAGATGTAAGAGAAATGGATGAGAAAATGGCCACCATCACCACTGTAGAGCATTGTAATGCTCTGTGGTTGTGCTAATTATTTCCACGTCGTGTTTGTCCCCTCTCATAATGGATGTCATAATTATTTTTTAAATTGGGTTATAACAGCAGGGACCAGCAGGGAGGGGATATAGAGACCAGAGGAATATAAAAAAAAATCTATGATGATTTTTCTTGTTTTTTCTGTTTTTTTAGGTCAGTTTTCATGTTTCATCTTTCTGTTATGTTGGTTTTGCACATTGCCACACCACTACCTTTGTATAATATATGTTTATAAGTAATAGTGTTTAGATTTTTATTTGGTTTCTATTCTAATTTTAAATCTTTGTATAAATGTTCTGTGTGAGTAGCGTGAACGGGACTACAACTTTCATTTCATTCTCTTCTGACCAAGAGGCGTGCAGATTTTGGCATATTAGGATATGTATTTGCAACATGAGCAACATTACTGGGTAAGCGTGTTGAAATCCCCAAATATCATGGAAGACGATGACCTATTAAAGCAGCTGAAGTTGACTGCAGACATTTTAAGTAGCAGTGAGTCTTTGGAAGGCCGGGAGTAAATATATCTCACCAGATGAGAAAAGGCGCACTGCATGCTGAGCGTGTGGTTGTGTTTTGTGTGTGCCTGGGGATGCGTGTTTCTGGATTGAGATTTTTGGTCCAAAAGACTCACTGAGTTTCAGTATCTATGGAGGTTCGTTTGTTTGATAAAATGATTGTGGAAAGGATATAAATAGCTGCCTAAGGGCATTGCAGTGTGGGATTATGCGTTGTGATTCTCAAGATGATTCTTGTTGTCTTTGTCTAATTGTATATGACAGCCCGTCCTCAACAGAAAAATGGCCAGTTAGGTCCTTATTACCACCTAAGTTTACATCGCTTTTTAGGTAGCGTCCCCTAGTGGCCGTAGAAATTATGACTAGAGTAGACAGAGGCGTTTGGCGTGGATGGATGGGTCGGACATACGTAGAACTTACCCAGGAGACCGGGGTTCTTGTCCCGTACATCACGTCACTTACGTCACCTAACGTACTTATTTGAACACAAACCTTGATCTTTTCCTAAACCTAACCAAGTAGCTCTGTTGCCTAAACCTAACCAAACCGCAACTGTTTCACGTCAGGCCTGTCCCTGTTTTGAGTGAACAGTCATGTTCGCTGTTTTGGGAGTCATTGGCAATCGATCTTTTCTGTCGTTTAGGTGCGAGGACGTGTTGCATATGATTATGTCCTCATGTGATTATCAAGCAGCCACTATCTCCCTTTCATTGTTCTTTAGCTTACCTTCAGGGTGCACGTAAATACCCTTTACCCACCTCTGAAATTCACCACTCGTGTTTACACAGCTCCCTCTGAGGATTTACACATTATCAACTTAAGTGCACACAAACTAACCATTTCTCTTGCAAATACCAGGGTCGCTCATTTTGCTCTCTACTGGAACACTGTCCTCAGGTGATTACTGAAACCACAGTATCCTGTGAACCCTAATCCACCAGCCACTAGTGCTGGCATAAATAAAAAAAAAAAAACACACAACAATTAGTACACAGTCATTTGGCGGAGCCAATTCCATGGGGCAGAAAGGTGAATCAGAGTTGAAAGGGGCAGAAACATTATCTGAAATGTGCTATTTCTTAAGTTATGCTAAAGATTTTTGGAAACAGTGTTGTTTTACCCATCCAGTTTATTGTAGCTTGTTGCAGCCTTAATGTAACCTGAGAGTTTAAGTTTGCTTTAATGATCAACTTCATGATATTATATCCCCACAGGAAACCACACAATTGCTGTAATAAAGACAATGCGAGTTCAACACCTGGTTTCTTAAACCAAATGTTTTGCAGCCTTACACATGGCTGACAGAACACATGTACTTACATTTTCATGAGCACAGCACTCAGTGGTGGCCCGTCACTAGAGAGCGCTGGGGCGCTTCCCCCATCAAAATTCCAGAAATATATATGCATACAAAAATGAAATAAAAATAAAAAATAAAATATTTTACTCATACGATGTTCCAGCTGGTAGTAAGAGCCTCATCGGTTAACTATTGTATATGTTTTTCAATATGTTTCATGCGGTTTTATGGGCGAGGGACGCTGGACAAATGGATCTCTATCAGAGTCCATAACTCTTCGGGCAGCATCTGACCTGAAGCTGGTGTCTAATTGGTTTCTCAAAGATTCTCCTCCAGACGCAGGTCGCTGCTGTCATGACCATGCGCTTTTCTGCTGCTGGAACACCCAAGCTGTTCCCAGCTGTTCCCAATCAGATTGATAGAATCACCTCGAGAAACAGACAAAGACGTCACAGACACAAAACAGTAGGCCTATAGGCAGGGCGTCCCACGGCGTACCTGGCGAATCAGAATTGGATACATGTTATTTTATCCAATCTGATTGGTTTTCGTCACCTGTCATTCAACTTTACGCTCTTGGCCGCTACCGCGAGAGTGCGCGAGCTATGCCGTCACCCCAAATCCGCCAAAACCTCGCTAGGCTGATCACTTTTGTTGGGATGGCAGCAGTTAAACCATATTCTGTAACTGAGTTACAAAAAAAAAACCTTTGACGAGGCGTTCGCTGGAAGAAAAAAAAAGGATAAAGGATCTCAGACCAGACCAACCTGATTTACAAATCGGGCCAGTGACAGAGGACGAAGCTACACTCGGAGCTTCACCCACGCTTGTTATGAGAAACGGAGGTGCCTGGCTGGATGTGATGTTAGCAATGCCCTTTTTTGCTTGCCCTGCCTGACTGACTTTAATCAGAGAGTCGTTGAGACATTTGCTGGCCAGAAAGAAAGGAGAGCAACATTTATGTTCAAGTAGTCGACATGCTAGTCTGTTGTTGCTGTTTTCTTTAGTTTCTCCTTTCCTCATTCAGTTATATGTGGGAAATGAATGTGTAAAAAGATAAAAGTGCAGACACTGTTTTCTCTTTAATGCTTTAGTTTAGTCATCATGCTTCTTGGTACTGCTTTGTATTTATTTGACCCCCCCCCCCCCCCCCCAAAAACCCACAAAAAAAAAAAAAAACCCCCAAAAAAAAAAAACCCCACCCCCACCCCCCCACCCAAACCCACAAAAAAAAAACACACACCCCCCCAAAACAAAACACCACACCCCCCCCCCCACCAACCAATTTCACCCCCCACACATAACCCGAACCACAAACCAC
>CM022473.1:2301940-2349896 GCA_011952105.1 Coreoperca whiteheadi | reverse complement strand
TTTGAAACTGTGGGCTAGTTTTGTCATGGTGATCCGAGAAGTATTTCTTTTTTTTTCTTTATGGATGTTTCATTTATATGTCAAACTGTTCACTTATAAATTTCAAAAAAAAATAAATATGAAGTAGATGCTTCAAAAGTGAGACGACGAGGAGCGGTCACTGTGGCCAAAAAAGGTCATTACAGAATAGCGGCACATTGAGTGTCCCTTCATTTCCCAGGATTCTCTTGAGTCCGGTGCTTTAAAGGCACCTAAAGCTTTGAATATATACCGCATGCAGAAAACACTAACGCCTCTGTTTGCGTTTTGTTTTTCCTTTTGGGATAAAACCATTGAAATTTGTGCCAGTGATGTGCTTAACTTTAGTGCAACAGTTGGACATTACTGAGTCAATCTTAAATTAGCTGACATTATCTAACAGTGGCAACAGCTTTGGTTTAGCAGGAAAAAAAACCCTGAGTGAATTGAACTGAGCAAATGTGCGTTTTATTATTTATGAATTCAACGTCTCATTTGTATGAGGACGATTGTTACTACTGCTTTCTTCGTCATCGTCAGTTTTGCTATTTTCCAAACACCATATCTATAATTAAGACTATATAGATCATGTTTAATCTGAGATATTTTTTTAAGATAGATTCTGTATGTAGAGACTGATAGATGCATCTATCCATTCATTGTTGCCCTTCCTTATTTTCCTTTTTAAGCCCTGGATAAAAGAGCTGGGGGATGGACATGCGTACATGGATGCTTAAGGGAGTTGCATGCAGGATTATGGCTAAAGATTCATCTTGTCTCTGTCTATTTGTGTTCATATCTGCATGTCCATGTCTTCATGTGATTATAACCTTATTAAATTACTATACACGTGGCCAGTATTGTTCAGTCATTTATCTACAATGTTGTAGTTTGTATGCCAATACTCATCACACTCAATGAAATGTTTTTTCTCTTTTTTTATTTCAAACCTTTAATGCTCCTTTTACATGTTTTTTGTCCTTAATTTTACTGTCGCCTAGTCGGGGCTTGTTCTGTTCGCGTCCTCCTTAAAATGAAAGCGGAGCGTTTTTTGTTGCTTCTTGACACACGTTTATTGTACAAAAGACTTAAATAATAACTGTCTAAAAAAAGGCAGTGTTTTTGTCTCCTGTTGTGTTTGTATGTCACATATTCCTGCTCGTGTGCGTGTGGGCGTACCAGCACGTGACTGCAGCTCTGGGTTTTTTGGTCGCACAATTCATGTGCTTCCGTCCCCTGTGATGTGTGTATCTCTGAGATTTGTTTTTGTGGGGTGTGTGTGTGTGTGTGTGTGTGTGTGTAGGTGTGTGGTGGGGTGGCTGGCTGAGAGAAAATGGGTCATGGGTGGAACAATAACAATTTAGAGAAGAAAACAATGAATATGACTGTGACAGTTGAGGAAAATACATGGTTTTGCTTTTAAAAAAGTCCACTGAAAAAAAAAAATGGACTGAAAAAACACCACAAAAAACCCCCGATACAAATCAAACACTGCCACAGAGGTGGGATTCATGATGACTCAGTCCAGGGGGCAGATCTGCTTTATGCCACCAGAAAGAGGTTAATAACTTCACAATTATAAAGGTTGTAGTTATAAATATTCAGCAATGCTTTAAATTAAGACATACACTGATGAAGACTGCATGAAAACACTTTGTGCTTTATGCTCTTTAGCAAACATGAAGATTATTTTCTGAGTTTGACCCTGTACCTAATGCCTATTGACTATCCAGCAAAATCCTTGCATCTAACCCTACTGTTTTGTTATTTAACAGCTGAAAAAACTTAACATTTTAACACCTTGATATCTTACAACTTTTACTAATTTTAGTTGATAGTTGATTATGAACATGGTTTTGAGCTGATGACGTGCTTCAGACGTCTGCTACAGAAAATGACACATCACTTCTGTTTGGGCTCTCAGAGTCCCCAGCAGTACATTAAAACCTGGTAAAACGTCATCCTTTCTATGCGCAATGTCTGTGATTGGTGCTGAATGTACTTTTAGTGTACCTAGCAAAACCCTCACAAGTCCTAAATAAGTCTGTTTGGATCCCAGTTCGGGTTCGGGAGGCAGACACCATCTCCTCATTTAAGAGTAGGCTAAAGACTTTTCTCTTTGATAAAGCTTATAGTTAGGGCTGGCTCAGGAGAGTCCTGAACCATCCCTTAGTTATGCTGCTATAGGCCTAGACTGTCGGGGGACTTCCCATGATGCACCTCTCTCTCTTCACCTCTGTCCTCCTCTCCATCCGTATGCATTCTCATCCCATAAATGCATGTCACTAACTTGACTTCTTCCCTCTCCCGGAGTTTTGTGCTTTGTCGTCCGTCTCTTCTTTCTTAGTGTCACTTTCAGCAGGTATTTCAGTGTCCGGAGATGTATCTGGATCTGTTACTATGGCGACCTGCTGGGGCAGTGTTGCTGTGTCTATGGTGCAGGGGACGAGTGGCTCGGGTCCTGCTCGTTGGGCTCCACCTGGAGCTGCTCGGTTGTCCGTCTGGACCCATCATCTTCCCTTATGTTTTACCACCTAAACATTTCTAACATAATAATATATACAACAATTTTGCCATCATGGCTGTATATGTTATAGTTTTGAAGCTATAAATCTATTCTGTACTTATGACATCTATTGCATGTCTGTCCGTCCTGGGAGAGGGATCCCTCCTCTGTTGCTCTTCCTGAGGTTTCTATCATTTTTTTCCCCTGTTAAAGGGTTTTTTTGGGTAGTTTTTCCTTAATCGAATCGAGGGTCTAAGGACAGAGGGTGTCGTATGTTACAGATTGTGAAGCCCTTTGAGGCAAATGTGATTTGTGATACTGGGCTATATAAATAAAATTGAATTGAATTGAATTGAATTTCTATAATTGGAGTTTTAAAAAAGCTTGTTCAAGAAGTTAAACAGGGTGTTCGACCTCTCAGGGGCATACTGGACTCGCGCTTATTTCTTATTGTGCACCTGAAGTGTGAGCATAAGGCACACTACTGCCATTCCTCACGCTTATTCTTATTCTTATTCTTCATCTTCCACATGGAGTTTTTGTCCCTCAACTCCCAGACACGCAAGAAATATATCAAATCGCGTGCAGATCGATCAGAATCGATGTGCCATGACCTTTCGCAGCAATCGGCCCACCCGTTTTCACGGAAATCACAAAGGAATGCTCAAATGTTTTCCATAGGAATGCACGGAAATTCGTCATGAAGCATGCACAGACCGATTCCACGTTGAGACCATATTGCATTGCCATACTTTGATGTAGATGGACGATTTTAAAGTTTAAACGGCACAACAAATGGGGCTTTATCTGGGTAAATGGGCATTTTAATAGCTTGCATGGTTTTCACACAATTGCAGTTTCAGTTTGATGCTCTTTTCACACTGTTGCAGATTTTACAAGGAGTGTGTTGGGTGGAATGCAACACCAGAGTGGACAACACAGAGTGGGGGCTGCTGCAAATTCTCCTTAAAAAGTTGTCTTAAAGTTGCTCTATCGCCCACAATTTATACTCTTAAGAGTCCTCAGACATTCTTTTGGAATTTAACAGACCTACACATTTGGCCCTATGAGCTTTCAAGTGACAGCAGTGCTGGCAAGCTCCGTAAGACTTCCATTATAACTGAGACCAGAAAAGGTCTACCTTTCTCTTACTAGGCAGACTCCTAGGTTCTACCCCTCCCCCAACCGGAGCTTTTTGTGACTTTGCGTGCATTCACGAAGGAGGGAGATGTGGGGTAGAAAGTAACATAAACTAAGAAAGTAGCAAACAGCCTTGTCACAGTGTCGTGCCAGGACCCGCTAGAGGACACAGGGTTGGTTTCACCCAGCTGCCGCTAACTGTCCCTGCAGCGGGCAGCAGCTCTGTTTTCTCCTGGCCCCGGAAGCTTTCTGTGCAGCCTCCCGGCCGCACACAACTACTGCTGATGGCTTTTTTCCCTGCTAAATATGTGTGTAGGGTTGCCAGCTTCCACTAGTGGAAATACAGAACGGCCGCAGATGGATAGTGGCGTTGAAGCGTGTTCTGTTCAGTAATAGTAACTCGTGTTTTAAATGTGTGAGGGACAGATTAAACCTGACTAAACTAAGTGTTTACCAGTGCTTACACGTGTCTCCGGGTTGCCTGCAGCTAACAACATCTCTGAAACTGCTCATTCTGCAGACAAATGTCCAGATTTCAGATCAGTCTTGCAAGTGCAACATACAAAAGCACCCAGTTTTAAAAGCACTAAAATCACCCGCTCCAAGCCCCAAACAAAGAGCCACATAAGTCAGCAATGCAGTGACAGTTCATTCAAGGTTGAGTATTCAAGTTTGCTGCTGAGAGTTTGCACTTTCACCATATTTTCAAATTGAAGCTCAGAGAAAAATACGTTTGTCAGCATAATCAGCATTAGCGTAATCAGCATTACTGGATAAACACTGGATATCTTGGATCGTCGGCAACACTAAATGTGTGGCTTCCCAGAGAATAAGTGACACAATTGGTGAATATTGTCTTTATATGTAAGTCTCTACCTAGCAGCCAATTTCAACCCTTAAAGAAAGCTTGCATTGACCTAGTTACTGATCACTTGAGGGACATGCAGGAGCTTTAAACTGTATATTGTAATTGTGTACATACGTAGTCACATTTAACGCATTCATTTAGATCAATCGTTTAAAAAAAAGTAAATGTATGCATATAATTAATGATCTGTTGTGGCCACAGTTTTGGGCTATTTGGAAAAATGTCTTAATATTTGGAAATAAAAGAAATTATGGATTTCTAATACCACCTTTATATTTTTCTATTCAACTCTTTACTCATGTGCCACAATAATGTAATGTTTGTGAGTTCAAAAAAATCTTCATTTGGGAGCTTTTCCAAGCGAATATTGATAAATAATTGTTTGCGATTAAATCAGCATATATAGTGTATATTTCTGCCACCCCTTACAGTCTCCATGAGACCCTCTTGCCACCTCATGAATATTTCTCTAGATCTACCCTGCTCCAGTTCTCACATTTTTAACACCACAAGCATACAATCTACATCAACACATTCAGCAGCCTCTTTTGGTTCTGAATATATATTTGTTTTGGCGATTGGACTTATAATACTGGAACAGTGAGCAGGAGTTTAAGAGGTTGTTTTCCTATTAAATGAACTGTCTGAGCTCATCCTCTCACTCAGGGTGTTGTTTGCTCAAGTGGGGCAGTCACTATAGCAACCAGTGTGTGTGTGTGTGTGCGTGTACACTTACCTACCTATCCAACAGTGGACCACGGAGTCGTTACACACTCATATACAGCGGACCACCAAGCCAACAGGGGACACTTTGGAGGTCCCCTGTTGGTCACGCTTTAACTCATGCCAAAATCATTTGTGTTTGTGTGTGTTCAGAAGAGTGTAAGAAGTTCAACTCCAGAGATGATAGGTTTTTAACTGCGACACCTCCTACATTTTAAAGCGTACACAAACATGTTGTGCAAGTGTCTTCAGTGAAGCCTCATCCTGCTCATAATTTAAAAAGGGTTTCAGTGTGACTTTTAGTTTTTGAGCTAAATCAGTATTTTCAATGATAAGTACAACGAATGCTATCACCCATATAGTTTATTATGGTGTTCTCTGACAAAATTGGCCTGGCTTTTTTTAAGTGTCAATAAAGCAAATTTAAGGCATAAATTATCACCAGATTATGTGTGGCATCTTTTGACCGACTTCATTCCTACTCATTATTGCAAGTTCTACACTAATCTTTGGAGTTTATGGCGTGTAGATGTCGTTTATCTGAAATAAGTCAGCTGATGAGTTGAGAAGAGAGTGTGTGAGAGAGAGAGAGAGAGAGAGAGAATATAAATAAGGGTGAGCATGAGATTGTCAGTCTTCCTGACTGAACTTCTGCTAAGCTTCATTTGCATGTTTTCGTGTATGTGTGTCGCATTGTTTGCTTGAACTTTTTAAAATCAGGTTGGAAAAAGAAAGTGAAGCCTTGTTTTTAGTAACTCGTTAAACCTTATTGAAGATGCCATCACATCTGGCATCCGGCGCTTCGGGCGCTTTAGCCTCGGTCCGACATCCACGCCGGCTCTTCTCGCAGAGCGTCAGCATCAGGGTATGTGCGGTACTTTCGGCCACTTTGTCCACTCCTGGCGAGACATGTCAATGAGCCGTTGGCACCTGGCATCAGTGTTTGAATGTGTGTGAATGGGGTGAATGACACGCAGTGGTTCTTTGAGTGGTCAGAAGTCGCTATACAAGTACAGTTACCATTTACCCCCCTGCGCAGCCCATCCGGCCCCCAAGAGCAGCCAAACTAGGGGAAAACTAAGCTGCTGTCATCATCTTGCGCTATAAAATGCCATTTAACGTTAATATTATTGGATTACTATTTCTCATTTTGTGGGCTATTTGGGATTTTTAGGGTAATGCATAAATAATAATCAAAACACAACGCCGCATTTGAATACTGATTTGGACTTCGATGGCCATGGCTTTGAAGCATTCGGGTCAGCCCTAGAATTTTTTATAGCATTTGGTGCTTCATAGTGTGTTTCTCATTCTCCAGCACACAGAAACACAAACACACTTACACGCCGAGCTATGATATGAGAAACCTAACAATTGGGAGCAACGTCTTGCTCGAGGACATCCTGAGCCACCAAAGAGAAATGCCAAGTCAAAAGGAAAACGGTTAATCCCTTCTTTACCTCCACCAGCTGGTAAAGAGGGTGCTGACATTGTTTATTGTAGCTGGTAATTTTAATCAAACAGACCGTGGAACTAATTTACCCTGCACATACCCTATCTTGTGATGTTACTTTCAAAATCAGACAGTAATATTGCTAATATTGCAATAAGGTTATGGGTGAAGAGCTCTTGGACATGTATTGAAACTGGCCTTTGAAAAAGAATGCTCATTTTGGTTTGTTGTTTCCTCAGAAAAAAAGCACAAAAAAAAGCAGATGGCAATGCATTGAGCTGCATCTGCATGGAATTCACTTTCAACAACGCAGAACTGATGTTAAAGCTCTACTGAGTCAATGTCTGTTAACTCTTAACCTCTTCTGTGACGTTTGCCTCTAGGACCTGTACAGGACCTGTGCTCCTCCAGCACCCCGAGGCGAGCAGGAAAGATTGTGGCTGACCCCTCCCACCCAGGACACAAACTATTTCAGACACTCCCCTGCGGTCCATCAGAACCAAATCCTATTTTTAGTTCTGGTTATTCATTCTCTGTATACGTGACACACGACATTAACACCACCTATCTTTGCAGTGGTAGCAAGACAACTAAGCTCATCCATTCAGGTTTCAGTCTAATCAGTCCTTCGCTATCACTGTACCAAAAAAGAAATTCTGCTTTTTTGTCTTTTTTGTTTGTTTCTTTTAAATCTTACCATCAACTTTTCCGGAGGCCACAGATGTAAATTCGGCAAAATCTATCAAATTTACATTTCCCATTTTGTCAGTACAGCTTTTTTCCTCCCCCTGATTTCAAATTTACATCACATTAATGTGAATTAAGGTCCAGTATAAATAAATACAGTCAATTCAAGTGTGCATATAAACATCCATCCATCCGTCCATCTTATACTGACTCTTATTGCTTCTGAAAACAAAACATACTACACTTCATGTGCTAAAGAGGATTTTCTTCCATTTGAAAAGTTGTTAAAAGGCGATAATGTAAATGCTTTCATGAACTGCCTGTAGATTCAATAGAAGCCGCAAAACCAATTTGATTGCAACATATGGAAGATGATGGGTTATTCTTTTAAACTAAAGTTAAAGCAATATTTAAATATTTTGCACTGAAACTTTCCTCACAGTTGTCCAGCAGTGTGTAAGTTCATGGATTCATACTGACCATGCTCAGGACAGACGCTCCACAATGGTTTCTAAATTCTAATACTGCCACTTTCTCTCCCCCTCTGTCTTCCTTTATGACTCTGAAAACAGTGTAAAAGAAGAGCTCTGCCCCAATTGTCTTATTGCCTCGAAGAAGTGCAACGGCAACTGCACCTCATTGATTCCTTTATTATTGCTTTTCTCATGATGACATTTCCCATTTTGTCAGTACAGCTTTTTTCCTCCCCCTGATTTCAATTGCTGATTATTCCGCATCAGTCGGCTCTGATTTGATGAGGGAGCCAACAGAGTTATTGCTTCCCTCATTCACAGTTATTGCTCTCTGCTCTCCCCCAGCCGGCCTGGCTCAGGCTGCACGCAGAGCGGCAAATAATATCGACAGAGGAGGCGACCGACATTTTGACACATCAGCAGAAGGCTGCGTTGGGCCTCGCCTCGCCACGTGTGGGGAAATAAAAGACTGCGGTCCAGTTGCAAAGCCTTGAACCGAGGCCTGACTGAGAAACAAAGTCCAGACAATGGAAAGGCACCATGCCAAAACAGCCGTCAAATTGCACCTGAATGTGTTATTGAGACAAAATCTCAACGCGAGATCTCAGTTGAAACCAAACACTGGATTCCCATTGGACGAGACACACAACGCCGACTCCATAAAGCTTGGCGCCCCACACTGCCCGTCGTCTTTCCAAAGTAAACTCTGTTTACGACAGGAGGCGCTTTCCACGTGAACTTTAATTTCCCGAGTCTTAACTCGCTGGATGAGCAACAGACTGTTTTGTGTTTGCTGAAAAACTTTTGGTTCCCGATCGTTAACGGTCTTGCAGATGGAAGACACGGATTCACCGTTTTCTCCACGGAGAGCCGCTGTTCCTGCCCGCTAAAGTCCACTGCTGCTTTCCTTTCCTTTACTCTGTGTGCTTTCCTCTCTCTTTTCGCTCCAGTAACTCGCACACCTTTACACGTACAGGACATTTACATCTCAAACGGTCCAGACAACGTGGTAGCTTAGCCAGCTAAGCTGCACGTCGTCCTCCCTGTGTTTGAGAATCGCCCGCCATTTGGCTTCGTGTGTGACGGCGTCCCACATAATAGATTAAAATTTGTTTAATGAAGTTACAAAAAACACTAAGCTAAAGCAAAGCAAATAAACTCAAGCAAATGATTTGTATGAAACAATTGTAGCCAGGGTTGCCAGGTCCGCGGTTTTCCCGCGGAATTGGGTTACTTTTGAAGGAAGAATGTTTTTCTGCTTGTTGGGTAGACCAATTTTTAATGCAAATTACATGACTAATCTCTATAACTATAAATCAATTTTTAAATGAAATGATCTATTTATAGCCAAATCCTACCGAACTGACTCCAGATCAGCACGTACACATGGCATACGTCGCGCGGCCACAAACACGACGCGCCCAATGCTCCCCGCCTGCATCTCGATCAGAACTCCGCTTGCGAAGCAAACAAGTTAACAGCTAGCTAGAAACCCCAGGGAGAGAAACATGACGTAAGTGCATGTTTCAAATATAGTGAAGCAACATGATGAGGTGTTTCAGTTAAAATAAGGTCTTGCAAAAATAAGGTCAATACATTCATGTTGTCCAGGCAGGGAGGAAGAGGGAGAAGGGAAGAGAAAGCAAAAAGACCAATTTTCACAGAGCTAAATTTTATTTATGATAATGTACTGTAACTAATTACACAAGGCCATTTTAAGACCTAGGTGGAAAACTGTTTTTAATGCTGGCACACTAAACATTTTATGGTGTTTGTAGATGTTGCAATACATTTGGCAATGATAGCAATGCTGATGGAATTTAAAAGCAGTTGTATATACTTTGGCTGGGGCATATTTTGAGTTCTGGTATTGGGCTGGTATTATTGTCCGTTGGGCTGGTTTTGCACTGGTTTTGATTGGCCATTGGGCTGGTTTTGTCACGCGGACCTGACGACCCTGATTGTAGCCTACATGTGCACAATTGTATCTGATCATGTCTGATATGCAGTCACATCATGAGTAAGATATATGGCATACCACTTTGTCTATCTGATCTTCTGATTCTGAAATTCTATCAGAGTGAATGTCTCAAATCATAGATAAATCATTTAAGCCAGATAGATTACTTAACTCAGGTAACTGGAAATTCAACATTTGCCGGAGAAGTTAAGTTGGGGGTGACTTAAAGGGTTTATGGTTGTAATAGAATTTATGACACTTTGACTAAAGTATGGTTTCACAAAGGAGGCCTCAGGCCCTGTGATTATGTTGTTTTGGGTTATGGGGCACTAGATATTCATAGCATAAGATAAGAAATCGACCAACTGGCCGACATCCCACCAGTTTTAAATAGAGATGAATCTGTGTTTTATCGGAAACTTTGGCATTGTTCCATTTTGAAAAAGATACAGGTCTGTGCACCTGTGAAGCATCATGTAACTCTGGTTTTGAAAAGGCACTATGGACCAGAAGGAGTTAAGCAAATGGGGCCCAGATGAGATATATTGAAAACACAGTCGGAACACAGGGGGTGGTAGATTTTGGCATATATATATAACATAACACATACAGTATACAGTAATGTACTGTACAGACTCCACCACCACCACCCAACCTCACTCCGTATTATCAAATATTTATCCATTTCTCTGCTGTATCTTCTTATTCACACTCACATTTATCAGGCCACACATCCTATCACTGCATTAGGATCACCTATGCAGTTCTGTGCATTTGCACAGTGGATTATACTCAACATCGTTATGCATTATTTTGTTAGGACAGGGTTACGGATGAATTTCAGCACACAAATCTGTTTTCCTCTGAAGCCGTGGGACTGTTTGTTTTGTATGAGTTAACATTTGCAACGAAATATGTGTGATAAATCTATCTTGCCCTCAAACCTGTGATGACCCAAACACACAGTTTACATTTCCACTGTACAGTGAACTTGAAAAGAAATGAAATAAAAAAAAAACTAAATCTATGAGAACACCAAGGTGAAATAGGTCTATAAATATGAGTGCATTTCACAGCTCAGACTGAAAATGACTTGCAATTAAAAGAAGCTTGTTTGGGTGCATAAATGGCAGCAAATCAGTCCACAAAGACAGTCTCCCATTCATTATTCATTATTGGAGCAGATCCAGGTTGTTCATCACAGTGGCACCACAGAGTGGAAATTTGCCTTTCATGGTTTGTAGGAGAAGAGTTGTTACCTTTCACAAATATAGATTTATCCAACCGAGCCAGAGGAATAACAAACATGTCTGGAAATTAAGTGGTGTGTCCCTTAAAGGGTCAGCCACACATAAATGTATCCATTACCACAGCAAGTGTCAGGAATTGAAATGCAAAACTGCAAAGAATATGCAGTGAACTGAAATTTGCTCTTAACTCCGAAACAGCAAACCACTACAAACTATCTGAAGCACATTAAAAAAACAGAACTCAGTTCGTGGGAGTTGCTTGATGCGTTTTCACACCCAACTGCATACGACTCATTGTTCTATCAAGCAAGTGTACCAGACTTGCTCTCGTTCTGAAGATAAATTCCATCCTTGGATATTCTTCATGGCATCAGTCTGCCATCATCAGCGCATTTAAAGAGACCGATGCCATGAAGAAAATCAAATGTCAAGGGATATTCCTTTCTGTTTACTGCTGACATTTAGGATCAATGCACACTTTGCTCTCAAACTCCATTGTAGATGCACAGGACATACTGTATGGCAACATGATGTGACATACCTATGTATAGTGAAGAAAAACAGAATGCACACGCAAACCTCACAATGGAACCTGTAATGTGAGGTACATTGCTAAAAGATGTTTTCTTTTACATCTGCACACACATGCCTCCAAAACGCACAGAGACAAAAACATGCATACACTTAAGTTAACTCCTTTGCAATTCAGGTGCCAAGTCTGCAGGGTGTTGAACAGACAGGGTACAGTGTATTGTGTACCAAATCAGTGTAGCCGCTTCCTCGCTATAATCCATTTAGCTTGTTTCCACCCCGGCTCTGCTGGGAAGAGCTGAGATTCAGCAGAGGGAAGTGACAGACTGCATGGAATATACCTCAGAAACTCTGCGCTAAAAATACCATTCCCAACTTTTGTCTCTCCAACACCACAGCGTTGTTGACACGCCTTCCACATTCTCTGATCCATCACAGTCACGTCTCGTATCACAACTCGGAATGAATTCTCCCATTACGTGTCATATTTAACACTCTTTGGGTGCAGAAACCGTGCAGTTATAACAAGAGGTTATTTTCCAGGCCGATTATTACCACAGGTTACTTTATTGCTGGATGGTAATTTTGCTGATTTATATCTTCTTTATGTTGTTGAAGTAAATACAATGGAAACAATTTAAGAAATTAAAGAAACAATCTGAGAAAATTGGGATTTCCGATACAACATAATTGATCCAACCCAGCAATCGTTTTAACCATCTATAAGCCCCAAATTATAGTGGTTCAAGGTTTGTACTGTACGCTGTAGCGTGATGATTTTGTTTTAACTTTAGCCTGAAATACACACCAGTTTTATCCATCTCATCCATCATCTCAACTTTATCTTTTAAATGGTATCCGGTTTTGTGTTCACAAATTCTTGGATATTTCTTGAAATGATTCCTTGAATTTTTTAAATATCCATCCTGCTAACAAACTAAAAAAAATCACATTCATGTTCTAAAACTAGTAATTTATTTGACATCTGAAGGGAGTTGTTCTCTCCCCAGTAGTAAGCAGTCCTAACCACAAGGGGGCGCTAGTGTGGTTTGCAGAGGGAGGGGTTTGCTGGTGTAGTACAGAACCAGAACCAGGGGTAGATGTGCAATGGTAGGTGGTCAGGGTGAGGGAGGGTTCAAGGCTGAGGAAAATAAATTGTTGGTTCTAGTGCGTGAACCTGGGACATTTGGGTGAATGCCATCGCGACAGAAGAAAGCTGGGCGTTCCCTGAAGAGATTAAAATTGTCCACAAACGCTACGTTGCAGGCAGCACAGGTTAACTGCAGCTGGATGTGGCCAAAGCAACCCATGCCACGGTTGCGTGGGGGGAGGGGACCAGAGACAAAGATCCATTTTTGTGGACCGAGAGAGACTAGAGAAGTTTGGTGACGTCATGTTTGACTAGGATAATCATTATTACCAACATGAAGGACAACATCCTAGGCAAGTGGTGCTGTTTTGTATTTGTTAGATCATTTAATAAAAATCAGGTACACTTTTATATTACTGTATTATTTTATCGAAAGATTATTGGTGGAGAGCTCCTGCCTCAAGTGGAGGAGTTCAAGTTTCTTGGGGTCTTTTTCACGAGGGAAGGAAGGATGGAACAGGAGATTGACAGCTGGATCGGTAGTCAATGTACCAGTCCGTTTATTTACCAGTCGATCTATGTTCCTACTCTCTCCTATGGTCATGAGCTTTGGGTCATGACTGAAAGGACAAGATCCCGGATACGGGCGGACGAAATGAGTTTCCTCCGTAGGGTGGCTGGGCGCTGCCTTAGAGATAGGGTGAGGAGCTCGGTCACTCGGGAGGAGCTCAGAGTAGAGCTGCTGCTCCTCCACATCGAGAGGAGCCAGCTGAGGTGGCTCGGGCATCTGTGCCAGATTCCTCCTGGATGCCTCCCTGGGGAGGTGTTACGGGCATGTCCAACCGGGGAAGCCCTCGGACACGCTGGAGGGACTATGTCTCTTGGCTGGCCTGGGAACGCCTCAGTATTCCACCAGAAGAGCTGAAGGAAGTGTCTGGAGAGACGGAAGTTAGGGCGTCTCTGCTTAGACTGCTGCCCCCGCAACCCCGGTCCCGGATAAGAGGAAGAAGATGGATGGATGGATGGATGGATGCAAGATTAATGTGTTAGTGGGCCACATGGAAAACGTTTATTGGGACATTGGTGCTAGAGTCTTATGGGTTCAAACCCACGGGCCAACTTGGGTTTTCTACTCCCACAGTCCAAAGACAGACGACACTGGCGGAGTTACCCGTAGGTGTGAGCGTGAATGGTTGTTTGTCTCCTGGGACTTGACTGGTGACCGGCCCCAATGTCATCTTGGATCGGCTCTGATGTTGCAAACCATTTCAAGCACTTAAAACTGTTCCACTATTACGAAATGACATGCCGTTCATGACTTTCATGCAATATGTAAATAAACTGAAACAAATGGGATGCACGACCCTATGATCTACTTTGCTCAGCAATGTTAAAGAGTAATGTATATCTGACCTGTGAGCTAAAACATACAAAAACACAGGAATGGTCCTCTAACCTGTCCTGCTTTACAAACCTGCATGCATTTTTTGTTAAATTCACATAACATAAGCATTCTGCCAAGACTGTGATTTGATTTCCAAAGGGCGTGCTAATTATTGGCATGAAAAATAAAACCTTCAGTTATGCTGTTTAATGCACTTTAATGCTCTTTATGGGCTGTGGCGACCCCTGAAAGGGAACAGCTGAAAGGAATGAAAGAAAAGAATGCTCTTTATGGCTTTCCATTTTTCAGACTTCCTGTGAGTTCCTGTGGATGTCCAGTACTTTGGTGTGGGTCTTAAATGGCGTGCTATTGGCTGATGCTGCCGTCCGCCTGGCCTCTCTCATCAACCCGGATGATAAACGACTCGGGCTCCACGCCTCATTTCACGTAGGCTCTGCAAATCGTCAGAGGGATTAACGGGACGGGGGTTTGCCGACACCCTGGGTGTAAATACTGTATTAATCACACTGGGCCTTTCTTATTTGAGTGCCTCACCCTCCCGTCTCCTTTCTGTCTCTTCACCTCTGCCCATGTACACGCACAGCACATACCCTAAAACGGAAATTTACACACATACATACAGTGCAATGGTGTGGTTGTCTTTTGCCCCCCTCCTGTTATTTCATGCTGTGTGCACCTGCCAATTGAAGGCTTGCGCTTTGGGGACAGAGCTGAGGATGTGTGTGTGTGTGTGTGTGTGTGTGTGTGTGTGTGTGTGTGTTTGTGTGTGTGTGTGTGTCAACAGGGAAAGTAGGGCAGCATCAGGACCCGAGGGCATGGAGGACGGCCTGGAGACAGCAGGGTGTCTGAGGAGAAACAAAGCGTGCGCTGAAATATTTGTGCGTGCATGTGTTTGCGCATGCCCCTGTACTTTATTTTGTGTTTATGCGTTCCTTTGTGTATTTATAGAGGAAAAAACAAATCATCTCTTTGTGTACTGCCATACTGCAGCCACACCTGAGGACTGAAGCTTTAGGTCTGTTGAAAATGCATAAAATCCATAAGACACATAAAGCTGTGTGTCTTTTATGAACAGTGATAACAATTATGGTGATCATTGCAATAAAGAATGAGCCTCATTTGTAGTGTTTTTATTTGGCTTTTGAGATAGCATGAACATTTTAAATTGTCCACGCATTTCTCATAGTAATATCAAACTTTAGTCATTTATTGTTAAATGACTGCAATGTCGCTGGTCCTCTCGGCTCTGCTGCGACAGCTAGTTCACTCCAGCTAAGAAGGCATCACAGCAGTCTGACTGGCTGATATCACGCACGTGACTGAGAGTTTCTGTCGATATCATATTAGGAAAAGCTCTAACTCATTAATTAACGTGACACGCGGAAAGGCTTTACACTTGCTGTTCTGAACTATGTAGCCACCACCATGGCTGAATAGTGAAGCCACTGCTGAAGTGCTTTAAACTGCAGCTCCTCTGATAGCCACTAGATGTCTGAGGTCGTTTTCTGGATTTTCTTTTGTCCACTGTAAAATTTTAATATTCTAAGCCATTCTAATTTTTGATTTAGTCATATCCCTTTACGTTGTGGCTTTCCATTTTAATGATTTCAACTTTGTTGCAGAAATAAATCGTATTTGTCTCCAGTTTTGTTATGGCAGATGGCTCCAAATATGAAGGAACACATGATCCTCAGCTGGCTCAGAAGCCTGAAGGCGTGAATTAGAGCTGCAGCTTCGTCATTGAAATTGCGAACAAAACGCTGTGCCGTACTAGCTTAATTATTTCAAACACACTCTGTTCTGAAGCGGAACTGATTTTAAACTACTGAATGTTTTATCAGGGTTCTACAAAAACTAGCTCGCCATCATGCTGGATATTCTGTCATATGGAATGGATGATAGAGATGGGAAAGATTCCCATGTTTGCTACTTGCAGCATTCCCGTTATCAGGGTTTAATTACCGAGACTTTGGTGGAAGGCATTCATGCACTTCATCAGCTCACATGTACTGGAGCTTTCAGGTCGCAGTTACAACTCGGGGTACATCCACATGGAGGCACGGCCTTTCTTCCTCACTTGGTTTGAAGAGCAGAATCCTAGGTTTGATCACGTGAAAGAGCTTTCATTCTCTCAGCTTGCCGATCGCTATCATCTCTATTGTTTCACTGAGAACAGATAATGTACCAGTCTCCCTTCTATCGTTCGGCTCTCCAATAGCTACCCACAAGCATGAAAACAAAGATGACATAACAAATAGCTTGGACTACTTAAATATTTTCTTTTTGTTAATGCAGCTAACCTAAGTTTTAAGGTTAAGCTATTAATTATCTATTTTATGGACTTTAGAAATTGAAACCTTTCTTAAAATCTTCAGTTTTTACACTTTACAAGAAAAAATGTATACCAATTTACAATTCAGGACAGCTTTCGAGTTGACAAAAGATGCATTTTTATTTTGACAGACCTAGGCCTAGCGGTCTCCCCCTGCGTCTATCTTTTGACAGAGCTTTTTTGTGTTAAGCTTGGCCAAACAGATCCTCGACCCATGTCGGTTCTGGATATGCAGATATTAAGCTGACAGCAACGTGACTCGGGGTATGATTGAAAACAAGCAGATTTGTACTTGCATGTACACATACTGCAAACATGTACACACCCAACTGTGAGAGCAGGAGAGAGCTTTCTGTCCTTATTAACAGTCCCTTCTTTCCCTTTCTCCTTGACACAAACACACATACCCTACACAACAATGCATTACCCCTCCGACACTGGAGTTACAATTTTACAGAGTTATAATCTGAGGTGTATAGGTGTGTTTAAGTTGAGCTGAAAAAGCCCCAAAACAAAAACATATCAACTACATAATTTTTTCTTTCTGGTGAAATTACACAACCATTCTAACTTCTCGTGGATTGTTGTAGCCTGGGTATTTAGGGTGTACACCGTTCCTGACGCATCAAAAAGCGTGGCTGTTGGTAGTGTATAATGTATGAGTAAATGTGGGGATGTGTGTCGAGGGGGGACTGATGATTGCTCAGCTGTGAAATTCATGCAGTCCCCTTCAGACCCTCAAGGAGAAGCTGTAATTTATTCTCTAAAGCGCTACTGCTGCTGAGAACACAGTACGTGCACGTATACAGAACACACACACACACACAAACACACACACACACACACACACATATATGTGACTAGCTGTAATTCCATTGCGCTGGATGGAGGAGAGCGTTTCTTTAACCAGTGTCTACATTAATTACCGGCACAGGGTTCCCTGCCTCTTATCTCCAGGGGCCTCGGGGCGCTATCCCAGGGACCCCCAACCCCGTTCTCCCTGCTGCCTCCCACCCACAATGCATCCGTCTCAGGGTTCACCAGTGCCTTGAAAAAAGCCCCTGCATTGAAACCAAGATGATCGCTGTAACAACCTCACTTTTATTAAAAAGAAAATTCTCTACTGTACAAAACACACACACACACACACACACACACACACACACACACACAGAGTGCATTTTCTGGGTAATTAATGACAAAATAAAAGAAAGGTAGAAAAGAACATTGCTGCATCTACATACATTAAATATCCTCCTCCCACCCTCACAAAGTGCAGTTACACAACTGACAGTTTGTTCTCTTACGCAACAACAACAAATGGGGTTTGTCCAATGGTGATAGATGGTGGGCAGGTGGGGGCTATAAGATCAAATATGGAGTGTGTCGTTTCTTCTGCTAATTGGAGGAAACTGGTTTGAGAAAAGAAGAGAAAAAAAGAGTTGGAGGCTAAGGGAGGTGGAGAGAAAGATGCTCATGGTATGACATTCATGCCATGAAGAAAAAAGAAAGAGGGCACTGCATCCAAATAATAAACTTCTTTTCCTTTCGGCTGTTCCCTTTCAGGGGTCGCCACAGCGAATCATGCGCCTCCATCTAACCCTGTCCTCTGCATCCTCTTCACTCACACCAATTAACTTCATGTCCTCTCTCACTACATCCATAAATCTCCTCTTTGGTCTTCCTCTAGACCTCCTGCCTGGCAGCTCCAACCTCAGCATCCTTCTACCAATATATTCACAGTCTCTCCTCTGGACGTGTCCAAACCACCTCAATCTGGCCTCTCTGGCTTTATCTCCGAAACATCTAACATGAGCTGTCCCTCTGATGTACTCGTTCCTGATCCTGTCCGCCCTCGTCACTCCCAAAGAGAACCTCAACATCTTAAGCTCTGCCACCTCCAGCTCTGCCTCTTGTCTTTTCTTCAGTGCCACTGTCTCTAAGCTGTACAACATCGCTGGTCTCACCACCGTCTTGAACACCTTTCCTTTCATTCTTGCTGATGCTCTTTTATCGCACAACACACCTGACACTTTTCTCCACCCGTTCCAACCTGCTTGCACTCGCCTCTTCACCTCTTTTCCACAGTCTCCATTGCTCTGAACCGTTGACCCTAAGTACTTAAAGTCCTGCACCTTCTTCACCTCTGCTCCCTGTAACCTCACTATTCCACCTGGGTCCCTCTCATTGACACACATGTATTCTGTCTTACTGCGGCTAAGCTTCATTCCTCTGTTTTCCAGAGCAGACCTCCATCTCTCTAGATTCTCCTCCACCTGCTCCCTGCTCTCACTACAAATCACAATGTCGTCTGCAAACATCATAGTCCATGGAGATTCCTGTCTAACCTCATCCGTCAGCCTGTCCATCACCAGAGCAAACAAGAAGGGGCTCAGAGCCGATCCTTGATGCAGACCCACCTCCACCTTGAACTCCTCTGTCGCACCTACAGCACACCTCACCACGGTCTTACAGCTCTCATACATGTCCTGCACCATTCTAACGTACTTCTCTGCCACTCCAGACTTCCTCATGCAATACCACAGCTCCTCTCTCGGCACCCTGTCATACGCTTTCTCTAAGTCTACAAAGACACAATGCAACTCCTTATGACCTTCTCTGTACTTCTCCATCAGCATCCTCAAAGCAAACACTGCATCTGTTGTGCTCTTTCTAGGCATGAAACCATATTGCTGCTCACAAATGCTCACCTCTGCCCTTAGCCTAGCTTCCACTACTCTTTCCCACAACTTCATTGTATGACTCATCAGCTTTATTCCTCTGTAGTTGCCACAGCTCTGCACATCTCCCTTGTTCTTAAAAATTGGCACCAGTACACTTCTCCTCCATTCCTCGGGCATCCTCTCACCCTCCAAGATCTTGTTAAACAAACTAGTCAGAAACTCTACTGCCACCTCTCCTAGACACTTCCATACCTCCACAGGTATGTCATCAGGACCAACTGCCTTTCCACTCTTCATCCTCTTCAACGTCCTCCTCACTTCACTCTTGCTAATCTTTGCTACTTCCTGCTCCACACCAGTCACCTCTTCTACTCTTCGTTCCCTTTCATTTTCCTCATTCATCAACTCTTCAAAGTACTCCTTCCATCTTCCCATCACACTCCTGGCACCTGTCAATACATTTCCATCCTTATCTTTAATCACCCTAACCTGCTGCACATCCTTCCCATCTCTATCTCTTTGTCTGGCCAACCTGTACAAATCCACCTCTCCCTCTTTAGTATCCAACCTAGCATACAAGTCCTCATATGCTCTTTGTTTGGCCTTTGCCACCTCTACCTTCACCTGACGCTGCATCTCCCTGTACTCCTGTCTACTCTCTTCAGTCCTCTCAGTGTCCCACTTCTTCTTTGCTAACCTCTTTCTCTGTATACACTCCTGAACTTCCTGGTTCCACCACCAAGTCTCCTTGTCCACTTTCCTCTTTCCAGATGACACACCGAGTGCCCTCCTACCTGTCTCCCTGATCACATTAGCTGTAGTGGTCCAGTCATCTGGGAGCACTTCCTGACCACCCAGAGTCTGTCTCAGCTCCTCCCTGAAAACTAAACAACATTCTTCCTTTTTCAACTTCCACCACTTCGTCCTCTGCTCTGCCTTTGTCCTCTTCATCTTCCTCACCACCAGAGTCATTTTACACACTAGCATCCTGTGTTGTCTGGCTACACTCTCCCCTACCACTACTTTACAGTCACTGGTCTCTTTCAGATTACAACGTCTACACAAGATGTAGTCCACCTGAGTGCTTCTCCCTCCGCTCTTATATGTCACCCTATGTTCCTGCCTCTTCTGGAAGAAAGTGTTCACTACAGCCATTTCCATCCTCTTTGCAAAGTCTACCACCATCTGTCCTTCTGCGTTCCTGTCCTGAAGACCAAACCTGCCCATCACATTCTCATCACCTCTGTTCCCTTCACCTACATGCCCGTTGAAATCTGCACCAATCACCACTCTCTCACCTCTGGGGATGCTCTGCATCACTTCATCTAACTCACTCCAATATTTCTCCTTCTCTTCTAACTCACATCCTACCTGTGGGGCATAACCACTCACAACATTGAACATCACCCCTTCAATTTCCAGCTTCAGGCTCATCAACCTGTCTGACACTCTTTTCACCTCAAGAACATTCCTCACAAACTCCTCTTTCAGGATAACTCCTACTCCATTTCTCTTCCTATCCGACCCATGGAAGAACAACTTGAACCCTGCTCCTAAGCTTCTAGCCTTGCTACCTTTCCACCTGGTCTCCTGGACACACAGTATGTCCACCTTCCTTCTCTGCATCATGTCAATCAACTCTCTAGCCTTCCCTGTCATAGTTCCAACATTCAAAGTCCCTACTGTCAGTCCTACATTCTTAGCTTTCCTCTTCTCTCTCTGCCTACGAACACACCTTCCTCCTCTCCTTCTTCGTCTTCGACCAACAGTAATCCAATTTCCACCGGTACCCTGTAGGTCACCAGCACCGGTGGCGGTCGTTGTTAACCCGGGCCCCGACCGATCCGGTATGGAAGTCATTGTCGTGATTCGCATTTTTAGTTTGGCATGTGTTTTACGTCGGATGCCCTTCCTGACACAACCCTCTGCATTTATCCAGACTTGGGACTGGCACATGAAGACACTGGCTTGTGCCCCCCTGCGGTTGCATTTGCCCCCCTGCGGTTGCATTGCATCCAAATAATAAACGATTTTAATTAAATCAGAGGTGATTGTAATCAAATTTTAAGTGAGTGTAATTAAATAGCGGGTTAGCTTAATCAACCATAGTCCATTGGGGGTGTTTATCAATAGGACGTGAGGGTGGCATTGATGCTTCGACTGGCATGACTGAGACACGGTGCGGGTTTTAAAATGACATTAACATAAACATTTCTTGTTGGGAAGCCAAAGCGGTCCGAAGAGTGTTCCTCCAGCCCCGAGTAATTCTCCACTTTGAGCGGCTTGCTGCTAAAGAAGACAGCAGCGTTGTAATTTTGTGTTTCCGCTGAACGCAACGGCGCGGTCGGCAAGACCGGTCAGAGAGGGTTTACAGGAAAATACGCTGGAAAACTCGTGTCTTATTGGCTGACAGGCCTGTCAAGTCTTCACAGCAGTGGCACAACCCCAAACCCCCGCGCCCCAAACAAGCCCAAACAGACGCTCATTCAGCAGCACAAACTCTGTGAAGTAACTGTGAGGGCTCATTTCGAGCAAACCAGAGAAGACCAACCGAGACGGGTTTTATTTAGCTTCTGTCGAGTTTGAATGAAGTGTGTTTTACGATGAGTTAACGAGGCAGTTCTGCTGCTCTTAGTTCGGCGAAAGAGAGAAACTCGGCTTCAGGAGGTGAAACGTTACGGCTGTATTTTTTTGCTCGAAACAAAATAGGTGTGAGAATTGTTTTGTCCTTACTTCATCCTGTACGCTGCTCTCCGCGCATGTGTGTGTGTGTTTGTGTGTGTGTGTGTGTGTGTGTGTGTGTGTGTGTGTGCTACAATGAAATGTGTTGGGCAAAACAGACCGGCTCAGCTATGAGGGCACTATTCATAAAATATAGAATAGCCTCTGTCATAAAAAATTAAAAAGATGTCACGGTAACTATTCATAATAGTGTTACAAGAATCAAAATACATTTGAAATAAAATTGAATTTGAAAGCGCCTTTCACAAACCCAAGGACACTTTACAGTTTAAAAAAGTTCTAAGAAGTAGAGTAAAATGGGACTAAACACAAAAATGGGTTACATTTGTTAGAGGGAAGTTTGAGGCATCTCCTAAAACTAGAGATTCCGTAGATTCCATGGATAGGCCACCATGGTAAGTATAAGTTTTGTGGCGCACTGGGTGTCTGTCATCATTTATGCTTCATCTTTGGTAACAGTTCCCCTGTACTGTAATTACCTTATCTGTAGCGTGTAGTATACAGTCAAGCCTAGATGTTGTGCTAGCTTTACACTTCAGATAAGTGTAGTAGTACAAGTTTGTTCATTCTGTCACTGACAAATTTCAATAGCAATTCAATATATTAAATTTCATTAATAATGTTAGTGTCCGTTTGGACTTCTCAGGTCGGCCAGCAGCACCAGAGAACATTCGTCCAACATGGCAAACAGAAGTACTCATACAATGCGGAAGAATTAAATGAAATTTAGACAGCAGTGTTCCAGGCAGAACAGCAGGGACGAGCACGCGCACACACCCAGTCCTCAGCCCCAGATGGCCCGGGCTTAGCTCCAGACCTTGTCAGCTCCTGAAAAACGCCCCTGATGTACGCACACAGTTGGACTGCAGGAGCGGCCATTTAGCCGACGCGTTTAAATCAATTTGCACTTAGCAACTGTGACTCGGTTACGTCTCCGCAGCCTTTCGTCCACTTCAGCTTCCCTTTTGTGAGGCCATTTCCACAGGTGCTGTGCGGAAATTCACGTAAGGCTTGGCAAGGAAATAAATGTCACAAACACACACACACACACACACACACACACAATGAGCATCTCGCTCGGACACGTTGGCGTCAGACAGCGGCAAACAGCGGCAAGAATACAGACAGATCTTTTCAGGTGGTTAGAGTTGAAGAGGCCATCCCTCAACCAGAGAACTCGTGTTCAGCACCCACACATGCTTAAGCACTCTTGAGCGAAACACAAACGAGGCTTTTTTTTTTCCAGCGGTGCATGATGAAAACCAGCAGTCACCATTCAGAATCTGTTCTGAAATGCGTGTGCGAACGTATACATGAAAGAGCTTTGCAGAACTCAGCGGGGACCGTGTGCTCACACCCGCAAACAGCAAAAGCCAGAAAAATGTCACTTAACACAACCACACTCGTCGACAATTCCATCTACCTGATGATGTACATTTTTCAATTTGCGCATACAAAAACAAACTGCGTGCAAACATGTAACGTGAGGCAGCTACAGTCCCCACGTTGAGCAATGGAACAAACTAAATCTTTAAATGTGAAATTTAAGAAAAGAAAAAAACAACATCCAACATTACTATATTGATTTTAAAGTTTACATACATTTTAATTTGATACTTAATAACTGGAGCAGACATTTGTGCGGATTTTTTTATATTTTCTTAGCACAACAGTTGTCCAAGGCTGGTAAATGGCAATTTCAAAAAGCAGATGGATAAGACAGGCAGCAGTAACAGTATTATGTACTGAACACAGGGTGTGAATGTCTCCAGCTGTCGCCCAGAAAAACACATTTGACCTTCTCAGACCTATTTTATTTACCAAATTTCATGTACCCTTTGCTTTACATTCACTCTTTTTCATATTTTTCACTCTTGTTGTAATTACATTGTCTCTTTGTTTTCCATGTTTGTCGTTACATCCAGTCCTTTGGTCTTCTGTAACATATTTCATTTTCTTTATTTCCTCTAGATTCACTGTTCACTGCCTTTTACTTCACATTGTCACACACACGTGTGTTCCACACTCCTTTCCCTTTGCTGAAATAACACACCTCATTCTAATATTGGATTACATAAGCTAAATAATGGGTTTAATGGCTAATAACATTTTTCGCTAAAATTTGATTGCTTGTCACAAGGTCACATTGGCTTCATGATGGTATGCGTTACATTCATATCAATGCTGAAGCCTCGAAAGTTCTAATCTAATTATATTTCATAAAAAAGGTATGCAACATGTTCAATTCTGCTTTGGACTTGGCACACGGTACATCAACAGTAATATGCTGTCTCTGCATCACACTGCCACCATGATAATTTAGCCATATAGAACAATCTCAAGCAGTAAATTCATAAAAAAAGAACTTCTGACCAAATGCAGGAGATTTAATTGCTAGACTAATGTATTGCTTTTATATAAATGTCTTTATTGCAGAGCTGTGTGCAAAAATCTACATTTTTAAGGCAATTTTGATTAAACATACTTTAACTACCCCATTTAAAGAGGGACACTTAAAGAATTAGATTTCTTAAAGGCCAAAAATCTTTTATCACTCTTTGAAATAAGATAATAATATGTGCGTTCAGTACAGCAGGTCAAAATTGAAGCAGAAAGCTGTAGGTAACTAAACTGTAATTGATGGCAGACAATTTGGTATTAATCTCACTGCTGGCCTTTTTTCTTCCAAAGAAATTTGTCTAGCCTGGGGTTTTATTTACAACATGTCATCACCATTCCCAGATCTCAGCAGTTAACTTGATGAGTACAACCTAATTATCAATGATTGAATTGATGGGCCAAAAAAAGGAGATGTTGTAATAAACAACATTTATCCTCCAAAATGATTGATTCCATCAGGATTATGGTTGCAACTATGATTGTCCAACCAACCCAGAAGAGTGTTTAGGCATAGGAATAAAAGTGGTTATGTGTAGGTATATGCCTTCTAATGGTTTAGGGTTAGGATAAAGTTGAAAATGCTTCTGATTAGATATGGTCTTGGGTATGAATGTGGTCTGTCTCTGTCCAAAAATATGATGGGATCCATTAGAAAACATTTGTACTGTATGTGAATATTAAAAATCAATTAAATAAGCCAGTATAAATAGGATCAAAAAAAGTAATATGGCTTTTCTTGGCACCTGGATGCTGCATTTGGGCCAGCTGTAACAGTGTGAAGGAGTAAAGAGGCCTGTAGTCTACACCAGAGGAAATAAAATCATGAATTATCTCTGTCTGTAGAGGTTAGAAATATATATTTTTATAATGCAAAGCTGTATAATAGAGTCCAACTAATGATTATTTACATTATCAATTAATCTGGGGGTTATTTTCTGAATAATTGGTTGTGTATAAAATTCCACAATTACGTACAAAAAGTATCATTACACTGATTGACTGAACTGTTTCAGCACTGAATACAAGATCAGAATAAAAGATAAAGAAATTAAACATTAACTAACTTGACTAGTGTAAGGCTTAACATTTAAAGCCAAATGTCCATGGTCTTCTTGAAACGTATCGGTAGCCTGTGATGGACAAAGTACAAAACCCACAACACCATCACAAATGTTAAAAAAACAAACGCCCATTACAAAAACAATTCATGTGGTTATAATATGGACTGTAAATGGATGTAAATGGACTGTACTTGTATGGCGCCTTTCTAGTCGCCCGACTACTCAAAGCGCTTTCACACTACATATCACATTTACCCAGACACGCACATTCATACACTGATGGCAGGAGCTGACTGCCCATCAGTAGAAATTAAATTAACCATTCACACACACTCACACACCGAAGGCGCAGCTTCGGGAGCAATTTGGGGTTCAGTATCTTGCTCAAGGATACTTGATACGACACATGGATGAGGGAAGCCGGGATCGAGCTGAGCTTCCGATTGGTAGACGACCCGCTCTGCCACCAAGCCACAGCCGCCCCATTATAATAGTTAATATGACTGCTATATGCTTTAGCTAAACATTAACATACTAACATTCTCACAATGACAATGTTTAGCTGATGATGTTTAGCAGGTATAGGCTATTGTTTACCATGGTCACAGTCTTGTTAGCATGCTAACAATTGCTTATTGTCACGAACCCCACCTGCCCTTACTGCATATTATTCATCTGTTCTGTTTTCATACATGTCACTAACTCTCCTGTCGTTTCAGATCCTGCAACTCCCTCCTGCCCTGCAATCCCTTCATTCTACTCACCTGGTTTTCACCACCCATTTCCTCACCTGCAGCTCAGTATTCACACTGGTCAAGTTCATTTCACCCTCTGCCAGATTGTCTAGTGTGTTTTGGCTAGCTCTCCAGCGTTCTTGAGTCCTGCTTTGCCTGACCTGCCTGTTTGATGCTTTCCTTAGCTTTGTATACTGTGCTGGGCTTTAACAGACTAGTTTTTTTTGATGCACTTGTCCTTTTTGTTACCTTGTGTTGTTATAATTGCTTCCATTGTCTTTCTCATATGTAAGTCGCTTTGAATAAAGGGTCTGCCTCTTAAAGGAAGTTTTTCCTTGCGATTGTCGCCAAGAACTTGTTCATGGTGGGATTGTTGGGTCTCTGTAAATATTTGAATAAAGAGTACTGTTTAGACCTGCTCTATAGGAAAAGTGCAACGAGCTAACGTCTGTTATGAATTGGCGCTATATAAATAAAACTGAATTGAATGAATGTCTGTACCAAATTCCGTGGCAATCCATCCAATATTTGATTAAATATTTCAGCCTAGGCCAAAGTAGTAGACTGACTGACTGACGTTGACATTGCTAAAGCTAGCCCATCAGTCAGGCAAAAAAATATTTGGTTAAAGGCGCAATCTTTCAGAATTTGGAAGAATTTTATTTTAAAACATAAAAGAATTAACTAACCTTATCAACAGAATGTGAAGAAATAACAGTTCAAAGGATTATGTCAATGACATTAATGCGGTGATATCTACTGAAATTAGAATGCTAACCAGCTAGCCCCGGGCTTGTTCCGGCCAGGAATGTGTTGTAATACCATTTGTGCCTCGAGGGGCAATAAATACCCAGCAAGCAATTTTGCGTCTACAAGAGATGTCAAAGCACAGCCCAGACGTCTAGGCTAAAACAAGGCTAAAATTTGGGCTGTCAGTGAAAATATAATAGACGACTAAGCAGCTTATGAATGACTACATGTATACGTCTAATATACAACAAAATGATGACAAAAATATTCTTTTCACTTACATACAACAGCTTCTAAAATGAAAATCCATCAAAAAATTGTATATGAAGGTTTTATTTACAAAAATAACATTAACACCCTAGCTACCCCCCCCCCTCTCCCTGGTGCTTGTTTAAGAGATATGGTTATATTTTCCAAATAAGTTGCACGTTTAAGGGCAGACAGATACACAGTTACAGTAACTTACACGTGCAGGTAACGTTAACATAGCTTGTTAGAAAAACAAAAAATACTATCCAATGGTACCCGCTAAAATGTCACGGTTCCTACACGTCAACCAATAATGTATTTAAGTAATAAACAGGTCAAAACAAATGTAAGTGGGCTGTACTTGTATAGCGCCTTTCTAGTCGTCCAACCTACTCAAAGCGCTTTCACACTACATATCACATTTACCCAGACACACACATTCATACACTGATGACAGGAGCTATCCATCAGTACAAAGTAAACTAATCATTCACACACAGCTTTGGGAGCAATTTGGGGTTCAGTATCTTGCTCAAGGATACTTCGACACATGGCTGGGGCAAGTCGGGATCAAACCGCCGACCTTCCGATTGGTAGACGAACCGCTCTGCCACGAAGCCACAGCCACCCCAAGTGAATACACATACTTACAAGAGGTTAGCTGTTGCTTAACTGTTGCTCTACGACAGGTTTAAAATGCTCTTTCTCATGTAAAATGCTTATCGCGAGATTTGGCAAAAGTGATCGCGCATCGCCAGTAATAATGTCTCTGTAGGGCTTGTTGCCATCTAGCGGTTGAGAATTGTAATTGCATTTTTATTGAAGTTAAAAGCCTGCCAAGTGATATCCTAGAATGTGTAGTATGAATGTTAGTGACAGCAAAGCGAATGCTAATTCAAATGTTTAAGTGTTTATAAAGGGGCGGGCTAAAAGCAGACTACAGTAGCTCATCCAGTTCACAGCTAAACTGTGGCTACAGATAGACCATGTCGTGAAATGCATCTTGTAGATTAGGTCCTCAGTACCAGGTTTTTCTTATGTTTCCTTATACTCCTTTGTTTTGCTTTTGACAGACAAGAGCCAGTAGAGTATGGAGGGTTTTAAGGGACAAAACAAAGTGCTTAAATGAATGAATAAATACATAGTTATACAATTAAATGCTTAACTGTGAAAATAAATAAATAAATCACAAATCAAGATGTAAAAAATATAAATGTTTAATATATCTGTGTATTTATTTATTGTGACAATTAAGTTCTTGAATATATAATTATATTTGTATTCATTTATTTAAGCATTTAATATTATAATTATATTTGTATTAAGCATTCAATTATATAATCATTGTAACTGCCTCACATAGTCAGTTTAGTTTCTTGTTGTCTACCTTGCTATTTTTGTTCCTACCTGTAGTAATAATAATGGTAGCCTGAGGGGCGGAACTAACGACTGCCGATCCGGTGCTCTGTACGTTGTAATTGATCAGCGCACAGTAAGCGAAGCACCAACGAAGCATATCATAATATGAGCTCTCCCGCTGAATTTAGATAGCACATAGACATATTGTGACCGAGAAGGAATATGTTTGTTTATGTAATTTTTATTTTAAAGAGTGCACATCATTTGTCACTAGCCATGAATAAAGTAGCTTGGGATTTTCACTAGCATCCCCATTTAATAAGTAAGCAAGCATGATGTTACCGTTTTGTTCTATGATATATTTTAAGCGTATAATTCACATGTGCTATAAATGTGTAGCTTGATATGCTACTTATTGTATGGCTTCAGGAGCAAGCATACATCCATATCATTTATTGAATCTTTTATTTTTTCCTCTTGTAACCCAGTTCTCACGGGTTGGTCTGACTAGGAATAAACCCCACATTTTAACCATGACCTCGTGCCTCCTGTTTATTACTGGAGGGAGCTACAGTATTTATTCATTTATTTAAATATTTAATTACATTTAATTACATAATGATGCATGTATTATATATTTTGTTTTGGCCCTTAAAACCCTCCATAGTAGAGGTCCTTGTCAGGTAAACCTAAACAAAGGTCATTTGAGCCTTTGAACAAACAACTCATGCTGTCGGTTTTCTTGTGAGGACAGTCTCATTGAAGCTAGTTTGGTATTTGACACTTCAGCAGCGAGCCCCTGCATGCTATCTGAGTCACATAGAGAGCTGCTCACATTCCTCCTTCTCTCCTCCTACCGCTCTAAGTCTGCTGGAAAGGTCAGCGGGATAATTAGGGCCGTCTGCGGCTGGCTCATCCCCCCACCCTCCCACCATCGGCCCAGGATGTCACCCGCGTTTTTTCCAGTCGGACCTGCTCTGTCACTTCAGCAACTGCCCGTCGCTCAGGTTAGCTCGGTTTGGATCGGGCCTGACTGCACTCACGGGACAAAGAAGGAGAGGGAGAGGAAGAGGTGGGCGTTGGGTTGGGGATACCGTAAGTAGCGTCACGATAAAGACATTTCATTTTAGCCAGGCCACTAACCTAATCAGCCCTGCTACCCTGCTGCCCATATCTGCAATCTAATAAGTAATTAGCATCCAGTACAGCTTCTGCTCGGCACGTGGAGAGAGAAAGAGAAAGGGAGAGACAGAGACAATAAGAGAAGGAAAGAGAGCCCCTGGCTACTTTTCCTACCTTCTTTGCCATCCTTCTCTTCCCTTCCCTTCACCACATCTCTTATTTCTCCCCCTGCCTCTCTCGCTGGCTCTTCATGTCCCTTGCTCTCGCTCCTTAATCTATACACCAAGCCCCCTCTCCCCTTCTGCCTCTCTCTCTCTCTCTCTTTTCCTTTTGCTCCCAGGAGAACAAGAAAAGCGAAGGCGAGGAGGAGGTGTCGTGAGATGTTGTGTTCATTTTTCTTTCATGTACCAGAGGTTTCTGGGAAGACAAAAGGGAGGCAAAAGTTCCAAGAAATCAGGAGCAACCGAGCCGATAGGGAGACAGAGAAAGAGAGTGTTCTTCCACTTGAATCCTAAAGAGATTCACTCACTTTCAGACCTTCAGAGTAAAAACATGTTGGTCGTACTCTCTTTTACAAGCAGCTGCTTTCAGAGGTTGTACCGAGGTTTAGGGTCAAAATTAGAGTCAGCACTGAATTTAAACAAAGCTAAAGATTATCTTTAAAGGGTCACACCACCATCATGGAGAAATGTGCTTGTTTGCCCGAGTCAGAAAAGAATATGATGACTCTGAAACAGCCAGGTTTCAGGTGAGAGAGTAAGGTCAAAACGATGTTACCTGACTGCACTGCCCACCACAGCAACCCAATATTCAAATAATGTTTTAAACCGATATGGATCCTCTCCCATGTTCCTATCTCTTATTATATTATAAACGCTCTGTTTGGTTGTTGTGTTTGCCTTTTGGTTGACAGCAGAAAGAGAGAGAGATGAGAAAAGAGAGAGAGAACCAGGTGAGAAAGTGGACAGATAGTCAAGATCACATAGTTATAATGCCAAGTCAGTTTTTGCCCACATTCATTGCAGTGAGTGGACTCCACAATATTTTCACAAGCGGCGTGGATTCTCCCCAACCTTCTATTACATTTATTTACTTCATAAATACTCTGTTTGCTTCATGGCCGTGCTTTCCCGCAGGCCCACAGACTTTACATTATGGATGACGTCATGAAATCGATTTTCTTGACTCTGGAAAAACATAAAATCAGGGATTAAAACTTCATTATACAAAGAGTAATAACTAACCTTGTTTGTAGTCCTCACAAAGATAGCAGAAACATAGTTGTGTGAAACATGGTTGTGTTTGAGGCGGGCAGTGTGAGAGTTTCTCAGAGTGAGAGAGGGAGCGAGCGAGAGAGAACGAGACTCAGTAGGGGTTGAACAAACAAATTCAATTCACATTGATACAGCAAGACGAAATAATGCAATCTGTGCCTTGCAAAGGCTGCAATGGCTGCTTTGTTGTGAATCATTTTTGAAATCCAGCACAATTACTGACTCAAATGGAGAGACTGGAAAGGCATCTGGCAGATGAACCTCGCCGCATCCTAATAGCGCCGCTGTGTGCACACACACTCTTCAGACTTATTTTGGATCCATTGGTGGGAAAGAGCAGGCCTATCATCTCAATTATCACTACCTGCTCTCTTCCCGTGGAACTCGCAAGCACAGGAACACTTGAACTGCGTCCCCAGATGCACTTATTCACTTTAGTGCACAGAAGGGATATGAAGGACAGCAAGGTCTCAGTGGGCTTATATCATTGTAGTGTTGAGCAACACTGCGAAGGGCGGGAGAATGATAATAGGAAATATCTTGTGAGCTCACTTTTTACCACAAGATTAAGTCCGGAAATTACCAATCCAGATTGCCACGGAATTGACATGGGGTTTCAAGTTCTGGCAGTTTTGCAATCCTGAGGCTACGTCCACACTTCTCCGTTTCAAGACGAGCGTTTCAGCCCCGTTTCCGAAATAATCTCCGTCCACACTGCCACACCTCAAAACGCATATCACGTGATTAGTCCCGTACACTGGGCCGGCGTGCCGGTGTAAACAGGAAGCAGGACAAAAATAATGAGGCAGAAAAGCGTGACCGCTCTTCACAAAATCCTAATGTTGGTTTTTATTAACACATTAGTGATTGTATGTTCAACGTCCTTTTAGACAATATGCCATCCACTCATCAATGTACTTCACATTTGCCAATGATGCTTAAAGCCTCCATAACGTTAAATATTGAAGCATCAAAACGAATCCATAACTGTGAACAATGTCCGTGAAACAGGACCTGTAGTCACACAACGCTTGTGCGTTCAAAGACTGTTTCCTTTTCTGTTGATCTAGTCTGTGGATCAGCATTGTCCCTTAACTTCCCCGTGTGTTTGGTAGAAGGTCACGATCCTTCGCTTCGGGCTCTGTAACTCTGACGTTTTGATGCCCCTTCCTCATCTGGACGTTCAAACGTTTTCTCGCCATTCCCCGGGATCTACGACGTCATCGATAAATGATCCCACCGGCCACTGGTTCTTCACGTAGGGCCGATAACGCCGGTGAATTTGGGAATTGTCTCGAATCGCTCGAATAGTATTCGCAGTAGTAGCATTATGAAATGCAGACTTTCACTAACTTTGTTCTATGGTTTATTGTATTTAGTGAGTTAGTCTTCATATTGTGTGTTTTTGCTTGCTATTTATTTTTTGCTTTGTGTTTAATTATATCTTTAAAATCCAAATCCTCCAGCTACTAGCTATTAATGGTAATTCTGTTTATAGTTATTCATTTAATTATTAATCTGAGTTCCAAATTAATAGCTTAGTGTATTTTACGAGACTCAATTAATTGGCTCTTAATTCTTTTAATTTGAAAGTTGGTGCCCTGTAGTCTTTATTAATTAAAGTCATTATTTGTGATTATCTTTGATAACCTTAATACCCAACTACAGTAAGTACAATAAGTCAAGGTTGTGCCAGGAGGTTGATCTGTAAACTGTGATTTTTAGTGTAGTTGGAGAGCCTAATCCTTCAGATGTCAGGCCACAGAGGTATGCTGAAAATGACGTGTGTCGAACAGTGAGGGCGGCAACCATGCCGTAACCATCTATTTGTTCAAAGCAACAGAATAGCATCATGCTCTGCCATTAGCGTAAACGTTGGAAATGAAAACTACCACATTAAGATGTAATAAGCTAAAGTTTTCCTTTAAGCCGAGGCTTTTTAAATAGGTAACGATGCACAATCCTGCAAATGGAACGGACGATTTCTAACCTTAAATTTTTTCAGGCAATGATTTTTGGAGATAATGCTTATGTCACTGGTTTCCTTAGTTGTCTGTTCATTTTATAGAAATTAGATATCTGTAATTTATTATCTTTCTTGTAATTTGCTAGCGTCCAGTTTTTTAAGTAACAGCCTTTTTTATGGGTTTTTGTTTGAAATTCAAATAGGTTATTCGACCAACTCCAGTTCTTGTTTTCTTTCAGCTTGACTTTAATTGTTTGCGGCCCTCTCCGAGAAACTTAAAAAAAAAAAAAAAACATTTACAAGCAAATTTCTAGGACACTATTAGGAAACGGTCAACAACGTATGACGCGGTGACGCAATATACGTCATTGTCCTTTTTCCTAGCATCGGAATGTGTCAACGCTCCAGACAAGCAGCGAATTTAATTGTCCCATGTTCTGCCTGGATTAGCACATCCCAGCTACTGAACAGGGACTGCTTCTTCTCTGCGGTGTGTTCGACTTGTGCCACAGGCTTTAAATGGCGGCCCATGTCCATTTCCCTAAAGCGACCCAAAATGTTACCAAAATGCAGCAACCGACCTATTCCTGCTAAATTCAGGCCAGCAATCTTTTAGTTAGATGTGAGGCGTGGGATAATTTGTGAACTGAAAAGAAAAACACGCAAAGGTAGGACTCTGCACATGATGAACGCAGCCATCCAACAATTGTGTTGTGCACAACTAGACTTGAAAATGAAAATGGAAAAAGCTTCAGAGGTTTACACGAACGTGTCACAAAGTGGAGAGGGATCAGTGCGAGGAGAGACAGGGAGAGGAAGTGGCAGACTGAGTGATGGAGGTACACAGGGGGAAAAAGGAAAAACTGCCTTCACTTCTTATCCAAATGAAGTGAGACTCTGGTTCTTTATTGTCTCTCTATGTCTCCGAACTCCTGTAAATGGAGCTTTCTAATGACACGGCCCCGGTGTTCGGCACTTTAGGGAACCCTGGTTACATAAGCAGTGCCCAGGCGTGATTAGGGGCTTCCACTTCTGCCTGCTTACGCAATGTAGTTTCAAGAGCCTCCCCGCACACACATCTTCAGAGTTAGCCGAGACCAAACATCCTCTCCTCAACACACAGACAGCAATCCGCAGTAGCGCATAAAGCAACATCCTTTAATTCAACCTCCTGTCCTCGCAGCAACATCTCATAAATCAACCATCACCCGTGTGGCCCACTCCGCATTTCACAGAATTTAAATCAATACTTCAGTGGTTCTCTTTCCCTGTCACTTTCTGTGATGTGAAAATCTGTCGACAAAGTGCTTTTCTCGTAGTGCTTTGCTCATAGTCAAGAGCCTAAAGAGACAGGGTTGTGTGATCAGAGATTCAGGCCTCCTGTCTATCTGATGTGGCCTTCAGCCCCCCCTGTCCCCATGAATTCGCTTCCCTGTCAGGCCCTGCGGCTCATCAGCCCTTTTGATTGTCCATCTAAAGTGGAGATCTTACATTTTTCGCCCATCGCTGCCACAAAAGGCTTCGAAAGTGCACGCAACAGCCGTTGTTTCTGCTGAATACCTCGGCTCTGGTCAAATAAGACACCCAAATCTTTGGGCTTTGGGTCGAATTGTGTAGGAGAGAGTAAAAAATGAGGAATGCAAACTCGGCCGGCAGTGGGAAACTTGACATGACTGTCGGAGGCTGATGTTCAGAGAAAAGCATTCAGCTGACGTGCCATCCTAGTTTAATACCACAGAGTGTGATTAAAGCAGAATACCTTTCAAGTATTGAAGAATAAGCTATTTTCTCTGAAAAAAACACAGCAGACATGACATACTCTAACAAGTTAAATGATTCTAAGCGGCCGCTGCATTTAATGCCCCCATTTGGTATAAAAAAAACAAGATCATAAAAAGAAGTTGTCTTGCATCAGATGATTACAAATGCAGTCGTACAGTTGCCACCCTCGAAAAACCCCATCACACAGCATCAGCGCATCACAGGACAATGATACCGACTCCATTTATGCTCTGGAAGCAATGTTGTCAAGTAGCACTATCTCTCACACTCAGCTGTGGCAGCCCATCATCTGTGATACGCAAACTGCTACTTTTTGGGAGCTGGGAAGGATATCAAGGCAATCCAGCCAGTCAGTATATCTAGCCAGGATGGCAGGGTGGGGGGACTGCATTGGCACAAGCTGCTGCGCCGAGATTGGCTGGAAAAAGGATGGACAACCTGCTTAATTTTTCTGATAACTCTGATACATGCTTATATGATGAATTACTGCATATAGGATCATATGAGCTACTCTTACAATTATTGAACATTATCATTACGGATGGGAAGTTAATGTTTACTTTGCACCTTTGCGGCGTAACAACTTGAATTCATTTGATTTCAGTCTCTTGTTTACCGTATCCAATAAACTGGCCGAATCCACATGAGATGTGTCTATTAGAGTGAGAGACAATACACATTGTTGATTAAATCAGTATTATATATGGTTGTATTATAATAAATATATTATATATTATATATGATTGTGATTGTAATTTTAACAGTAGTATGAGCCTGAGCAACAGTTACAATACCATCAACAACTTATGTATTACTGGTAAACTGCTAACTAATTAGTAATCGCTACTATTTATGCATTTTCTAAACTGTTTTTATTTTTACTGAAGCTACTATGACTACCATGACTACTAGCACTACTACTGCTATTACTATTACTACTAAACAGAGGAAGCAGTATGATTTATATATTGATTTGACATGTATATATTTTATATATTATCAATATACATATCGAAATATAGTTAATGTATGCAACCTCAGAAAGAATAAAAAGTAAACGGAAGTTCAAATCAATCAACTGTACACCACTGGATTACATGAGACCAGTCAGTCTTCATATCATACATCAGCATTCAAAACAAAAGCCTCAGTAAGTTTTAAAAACAGCTTGCTCTGAATCATAAATTTAGACAACAGAAATGTGTTGCTACTAATCATGAATTGACGCTTCACCCAGGGAAGGCCACCATGGCCAGGCACTCCTCACACACATTGCAGTGTTCCATCAAATGAATTCATTACATTACATCTGCCCTCAGTTATTCCCCATTACCAGTCTCTTGCTTACTCCCAAAAGTCTTATCCACTCAGCAAAAATCCGTTTTTTTTCTGGCCTACATCTCAGCTGGATGACCGTCTGTTAATGTTGAAATTTCAAACCATACAAATCATTGGACCACTTGGTTCTTTTGCCTCTTTCCCCAAAGTCGTCTATAGACCAGTCGTGTCCCCTGTCGAATTGCACTACTGTATATGTGCACCATTTATGCACGTCACATCATCGTCTTTCAGTGTTCCACAACAGCCACGCTCCTCCTCCACGTTGCTACCAGCAGCATTTGGGACATGGACTGGCCCAGTGTCAGTAGGCACAACACGTTCTCCATAAACCCACCTGCAACACGACTCTGTAACATGTTTGAACCAGAGCTGGGACTGACGCTACGTTATCCCATAAATCGATTAAAATATATATAAATATATATATATATATTATGAGATTTGGTTGGGGGGGGGCATTTCCGCTTATTATTTGATAGTGATAGTAGAGATAGACAGGAAAGGGAGGGGGAGGGAGAGGGCATGACATGTAGAAAAGGGGCCTGAGCTGGATTCGAACCCCTGCCGCCGCGGTAAGGACTCGGCCTTGATGCATGCTACGCACACTACCAGATAGGCGCCCCCATAAATGGGTTATTCCTTCATGAATTATTCTGAGTTACCTTGTTGGCCTCACATTGTTGAAGTACTACTACTACAACTAAATACTATACTAACTACTATTATCAGTACTACAGATACTACTGCTCCTAATGCCATTAACACTAACACTGCTACTGTTAGCCATACAATTTACACGACTACTAATGTACACTACTACACAATTCACAATTACTCCTGGTACTTTTACTATATTTCTATACATATACTATTTACTAGACTATACAATATTATATTACCTGGTTCGCTTCGAGGAGCAGTTTTTTATCTGGTGATTCCTGCGAGGCAGCAGGGGTACATTAAGCAACAGTGACTTTCAGCGAATCATTCAGTGCCATACAGGCAGCTCAGCATGCAATGCAAACTGTCAAAGTAAACTCGCAAACACCCTTACGGGGGCTTGACAGAATATTAAACATATCAGTCTTTCCCCATATGTAGCTACAGCATTATGTTCAAAATTCTGTTTTTCAATATTAGTTTTTGAATTCACAGCAGGTTACCCACCCGTGTGCGTGACAGAATGCAGTCCACATAGCGTGAAGATGGCATTAGAAACGGGTGTAGTGGCTGGGTGTAATGGGATCCCGCACTCCATCACTGCAGACCTGCTAACGGTAATGGAGTCAATAGAGAAACGCTGGTAGGGCTCTATAGAACACGTACGTACACACCTATGCACTTCTGTGCTTGTGAGGACTCTACCTGACTAAATGTATTCATTCCCAGTCCGGGTTTCTCAACTTCAAGGTCCTGACCGTGCAATTTTGGGGGTTTTTTTTACCTGGAGACAGTGTCTGAGACTAATATAGTGATTTATTTTTTATTTTATATTTTTTTTATTTATACTCCATTTTACAATATGTCATACCCGAATGCAACCAACCAGTAACTGCCCATCTTTTATGTCCTTTCCAATTGGAAGTGTTGGCCATATCTTTTAGGATATATTTAGTTTTTGGTTAGCTAGCAATGCAATCGCTACAAGAGCTATTTAGTTCATCTTTGGCTTAATACTTTGTCTCTATCTCAGACCAAAAACTGTCGACTTTTTGAATAAATACAATCATGAAAATATTGAATTTATTTTATACAAAATGTGCACGTTTACCATCAGATTAGGCTCCAAATTGACATGACAACTTTTTACTGCTCGGTTTCTGGAAAATATGAGAATTAAAAGGGTGATCTTGAGCCAGAAAATGTTAGAAAACATTAACCATATGCACTGCATGCACTAAAAAAAAGTCTAACATTGCTGTTGTTCGTTTAATGTTTATTTCCTCATTGAAATAGCTTAAAATGATTAGTTTTTTCATTAAAATGTTTGTGTATATCTATGGTTGAATCCATTTTTTTTACATTGATAATGCGGGGCATTAAACTGAATTTATTAATTTGATCAGAGCATTTTTATTAGATTAAGCATGATTTGCACATGTGCATTGTTGAGTTGGAGATCCCGCTCTCTGACCTGACCTGGTTAAATAAAGGATAAAAAAAAAAAAAAACGTTCCTCACAGTTGAACTGTCTGTGAAAAACACACACACAATCTGTTGAGCGGCGGCCGTGATGGTACACTTCAACAGACGTCAGACCCCTCCAGCCAGACTGCGACACAGGACTACGAGCAACATTGATACTGGTAAGGTACATTTTGTCTGCCGTTAACATTTTTTTGATACCTGACTGGCCTTGACTCTGGCCATAATTTCAGCACTCACGCTTTATAGCATGTCAATTATAAGATAGCACTAGAAACGTTAGCATTCTTCTTTCAAACTGTCATCTAATCCTAATTCTAACGCAGATTATTAAGTCAAGGGCCCACACCCAAATTACCACTTGAAAAGATAAGTGAAGATGTCTTCACTCTCCAGCGCTGAACACTGGCCCTCACAGAGATAGACATTTACAAACACACACATGACGATCACTGTAGTCTGTGGGGAGACAAACTCATCAGCTCCTTGTCCAGCAGAGAAAGAGATGGGAAGAGATGTGCGGTGAGAGCGTGACTCTCTGCCCCTGCTGGGGTTGGAAGACGTGCGGGTTAAGTGTCGAGGTGTCAGTCAGGTGTGTAAGTGTTTACATCTCTGTCCATTTTGAGTTGCGTCTGTGAGGGTGGTAGCACTAGTGGTGGTACAGTCACTGTGGTGGAAGAAGAAGAATTAGTACTTGCTGTCAAGTCACGTTTATTTGTACAGGCCAACAACAGCAACAATATCTAACCCAGTCCAGGGTAGCTGAGAAAACTAGGACAAAACTCCACAAAACCCTTGGCTAAATAAAGAAACCTAATGAGAGATAAAGTTACAACAATTAGTAGATATACACCAAACCATATGACTGTAATAAATACAATATTGATAATAAGTCAAATTAAGCAACTAGCTTAACTATCAAAGACTGATTTTGACCATAAAAAGACCATCTTAGAGTATCAAACGACCTGTTGGGACCAACAGTAGCGTTGACTCTGATCATGTGGCCGTTCTAATTAAGGGAAATGACGTGAAAAGGCAAGTTCATAAAAGACCAGTTTAGACCACCAAAATACCAGTTTGTGGTCATTAAATACAATCTTAGCCCATTAAAATGACAGTCTAGTCTGACAAAAGACCAGTTTAGAATCCAGTTTAGACAATCAAAAGACCGATTTAAGAACACTGAAAACCATCTTAGACCTTCAAAAGTCCAGCATGGCCCCTGAAGAGACAAGTGTAAGATCAATAAAGACCAGTTTAGACAATCAAGGTTCTGAAGCAACACCATGGCCCAGTGTTGGAAAATCCAGTAGACCCGACTGTAGTACCTGTTCTCATAGGGCTTCACTAGCATGCTGATCTGGGAAGAAATTGGCTGCCACCTGTGGCAGGGTTTAAGTAGTTTAAGAAATGCAATGCGTGCAGCCTGGAGTGTACCTCCATATTCCGCTTGGGCCAACAGTTTGAATGCCTTACAATAATCCGAGCATTTCACTATTCCAAACAACCTGCATGCCTGCACGCTTCAGATTAGCGAGGTGCTACTGTAATTTTAATGCTGTAAAAACCCCATATAGCACAGTTCAGATTACAGCCCGGATGTGGTGTGCATAATTACGACAGGCACTCCTATGTATGGTGGGGTTGCACCAGTTCACAGCGATAATTAACACAAAACAAACAACGACAAAAACTCTCACTGCTAATAATGATAATGAGAGCAAAAAAACAAAAACAGATGAGGCTGACTTTGTTTACAACGCGGGTGAATTTGATAGGGTATGACATTTACGACCAACAGCAATTAAACGTTCCCACGCTCTGTCTTTCAGCAGCACGTTTTCCAGCCCTTGACCACTTGGCACACGTGTATCTTTCGCCTTCACTTTACTCAAGCACATAAGCGCATGTACAAACAGTCTGCAGGGTTCATGAAAGATGCATTAACGCACGCTACGGGATAAAGGTGTGGAGAACCACTGTGATTTTGTCCTGCTGCACATAAAGCCCAGAGGCTGTGGGAGGGAAAACAGACCCCGGGCGGCATCACATAAAAGAGCAAATAGTATATTGTTTTCATTCAAAGTCTGCCGTTGACACATGTGACCTTTTCTTGTTTTAAGGGAGGAGCCGCCAGCAAGTCTTCCTTGTTAGTCTACAATAATGAGCAGAAGGTCACTGTTCCAGAGCAAGAAAGCTTACCACCAATGACTGGTTGCAAGCATGTTCAGGAGTCTCATTTTCAAGCGTAAAAACCTTGGTGCGGGGATTCCATTCCTCTATGCGTGGAATGAGATGCTAGAGGCAAAGTTCACCAAGGAAATCCATCATGTTCTGTTTAAGGACCCAGTTTCACCAGGCTACAGGGTTATGTGCAGTGTATGCTTAGGGGAATTACAAATATGAAGCCACGCTGTCTTGTGAAAGAGATGTCAATTTATTAGTAGTGGTAGTATTTCATTTTTTAATGCATTTTGCATTGTCTTTCTGAATGTCTCTCTCATCTTTACCATGCTGGTTTAAAGCCATCTTTACATTTATAGCACAAAGACAGAGCTTAAGAGCTATTGTCTTTGTCTGCTGCACAATATCTCTGTACTTTACAGCATGTAACATAATATAGCCTGTTTGTTCCATTTTCCAGGTCAAGCAGACGAATTTGCCTCCTAGAAGGACCAATGAGAGTCATTTTTACCCTGCTTTCTTTATCTTTTTAGCTTAGCTTATATAGTTGTTATGACTAACCTGTTAGCTAACAGTTGCCTACATGGGGCGGCTGTGGCTCGGTGGCAGAGCGGGTCGTCTACCAATCGGAAGGTCGGCGGCTCGATCCCGGCTTCCCCCAGCCATGCGCCGAAGTATCCTTGAGCAAGATACTGAACCCCAAAATGCTCCCGAAGCTGCGCCTTCGGTGTGTGAGTGTGTGTGAATGATTAGTTTAATTTGTACTGATGGGCAGTTAGCTCCTGCCATTAGTGTGTGTCTGGGTGAATGTGATATGTAGTATGAAAGCGCTTTGAGTAGTCGGACGACTAGAAAGGCGCTACACAAGTACAGTCCATTTACATTTACATGGTCAAGGCAAGTCTTGTTTTTGCCCCAGTTTTGATCAACCAAGCCGGAAATAAATCCAGTTAAACCGATTATGCCCTTTTTCAAAAATATGCAGGCAATGTATAAACTAAGCTGCTTACTGGACAAAAAAAATAAATAAATCCCTGATAAAATCGAAATCCAGATGATGTAGACAATGCAAGCGATGCAAAAGTGAAGGTTATGGCTATAGATTTATTATCTCAACATCATGGCCTATGTCGTCTGTCCACAACAGAAAATGACAAGCAACCCAAACCAACTGGGTGCTAGTCGCTCAGGTTTCTCCCAATCTCTGCTTTGCACACACACGCACACACACACACACACACACACACACACACACACACACACACACACACACACACAGACACACACTTCAATAAAAAAGCAATGCCTCTCCAGGCTTTAACAGAGTGCTCCTGATGAGACCCCATGTGGTAAAGAGAGAAACAATAGAATAGGATATGGTCCAGAGCACGTTAAAGCCACAGGCCGAGACTCCTTGCAGGAACAAAACCTTTGACCTTGCAGCCTCATCTGAAGGACGAGAGTCTAAAGGCTTGCTTGAGATGAGCTGCGCCTCGCCTGGAAAGTGGACGAGACCAGGCGGCAGCAGCGGGGTACGGTGACAAAAGGCTGCAGTGAAGTGGGACAGTTTCCATCAGCCTTCAAAGACCATACAGGAAGTCACCAAAATATTTACATCCTGTTAGATCCATCTGTAGTCTTGGGCTTTCGGTAGTTTGCAGAAGGTATTTCTTTATGTTTTACTGCACTTGTTCAATGAAGCAATGCATGTATCAGAACTGAACTTGAACTCAGTGTGAAAATAATTTCCGTAGCAGTTTACTGTTACGTGATATGTAGCCAGAGAATACTGGCTGCTTTGCACATAAATTCCAAAGTATTAATTATCTTAATGGGCATGTGAAATGTGGTTTGTGATATTTAACATGTAATCTCACTGATGTAACAAATAGAAAAAACACACGTTGTACCAATAAATTCATGATACTTTTTAGGTTCAAGGTTTTGAGGTCATGGACAAACCTTTTCCGCCAAATCCTGGCACTGTATTCTTATCCTTTGTTCTTTTGATGTCTGCCTTGTAAAGCTCTTTGTAATTGCTCATACAAGTGCTTTATGATGCATTGCTTGATGCAATGCCATATAAGTAATAATAATTAACCCCACAAGTAATCTTTGTTAACAAATGAAACCTTCATTGCACAACATGAGACTAATGTCCTACAATCTACCGTGAAATATTACAATTAGTCCGAAAATTAGGATTTTCTACAAAAGGTGGTGTTTGTGGTCAAAACTAAGAGCCAATCAGCTCCTTCATCAGGCGACAGCCAGGCGTTTCCCATCATGACCTGGGTCTTGCGGTCGGTGAAGAGCACCTGTGGCGTCTGGCTCTACAAACTGCGGCCGCCACGATCTCGTCACCATTACATCTTTTTTCAAGTCATTACTAATAACTAAGTTTCTATGATTTCATTTAATCATGCATGTATGCATATAATTAGGACAAAGTCATCATAGGGGCTTACTAAATTACAACTGTAAAACACTATAGTGACGCATGCTTGTAATTGATAATTATTTAATGAAGTGAGATGAAGACGAAATTATGAGATGCAATCTCATAATTTTGATTTATGTCATAATTATAACATACTTGCAAGAGTTATTAATTGTATTCCTCCTCACTTTGCATCTATTTTATTGCTATGGCAACATGCAACGTGCATGTAGATACAACGGCTGGTAGCTCCGAAAAGTTTGCAACATTTTTGTTTTGGATTGGATGAGAGGAGGCGGACTCTGTGTTTACATCAATGGTGCTTGGTGCTCAAGCGCAGACAAAGCGGCCAGACACTGTTTCCAGACGTCGGGCATTTTATGTAAAGATAATAACATTATTAAATTCGCTATCTTGTTGGTCCTGTCTTGCATTGTCGCCGAACACAAATTAAAAAAATGCACTGACTGTAGGATATATATATTGTATAGTGTGTGGACCAACGTAATTCCGTTGTATAATCTTGTGTTGTATACTGAAAAAAAAATTACCTTATACCTTGTATTTGTGTCATCATTAGAACATACTCATGAGAGATATTATTGGTATTCCTCCTCACTTTACATCTATTTCCTGCCAGGAATGGACTTCCATACCCATCGCTCTTTGCTTGCAGTGGGACATAGGTTAGAGGACATTAGAAGTAATTTACAACATATGAAGAGTAACTATAGCCGCTGAAACGCTTCCAAAACAAATAACATCAAGATGAGCTGCATAGGCAGCAATATCTACAGAGACACTTAGACTAATTTAGATTTACAGCAGTGCATTATGAATGCTCCCGAGTCCAAATGGGTACATTGTTACAGTAAATGTTTATGTGGGTCTTAAAGTGTTCTGTTAAGACCACTCACGATCAATAAAATCCATATGGAGTGGCTTGTAAAAACAAACGCTGGCACCTAATGGCTTGGCAAAAACCACCATTGTTAATATACATAATTGACCCGTTGCTGAAATCAAAATCAAGGTACAAAAAGTGTTGCATGCACACAAAGGAAGCAACCTTTCAAGCTGAAGATATAACACCTTTTACTTTAAGTAGAATGTCAGCCATTCAGACTGTTTGCTACAGAAGATGTCTTAAAAGAGCTATGGAGTTTTTTAATTCCTTTAAAAAGTGTATTTTTGGTTTATCATTGTCTGGGTTCTGACCTTTTCAACACTTCTTCCTGGAGGGAATAAAAGACATACAGTGTGGTCAATTTTGCAAAATTGAATGTCTTTCAAAAACCAAGTGGAATCATAAAGTCCGTTTATTTACAGCCTGCAAAGTGTCTGTACCTAATAGATTTTTATTTTGCTGTAGCATTTGGCAGCTTCATGTTCTTGTGTTTGCCCTGGAGACAGAGATCACGCCGTTCCAGGCCACTGTCTCTGCTTCAAAGTAGAGCTGGAGATTTTTCAGCCCTCTTGAAGGCAAAATGCAATCCAAGCCCTGAGGGTGTTGCATCAAAGGCACTGTAATATCAAAGCAATATATGTGAACAGCTGCAGTGATTTTGCAGAACTCCTCAGTGCCCATGATTTGCAGCTTCAACGGTCAGGTACACATCCTCAAGGCATGGCACAGAAACCTGGGAGCTTGGGGACTTCCCTCCCTGAGGGCATGAGTGGAGTGTAACACCTTTGAAAGTCAAAGTTAGATTCAGATGCAAATAGATATTCCTCATGAAAAAAAGGGCACGTAGCCCACTACTTGTATAAAATTATATAAAATCATGTGATCACGATGTACCATGGCCCTATGCAAGGCTCTTACTGTCACATATGACTAGGGGTTAGAGTAGGGATCCGAAATTCTGTTGAAAATTCTGAGAATCGGGTTCCCATAAAAAAAACAAAAAAACAATAGGAATTTTGGTTCTGCTTATCGGTTCCTAAATGCGCTAACTCGTTATTATTGCAAACGCAGTTTCCTGTATCGTGATTGGCTGTGGGGGCAGGAGTTAGCGCGGAGCAGGTGGTTGAGCAAGGAGGGGTGAGCGAGTGGGGAAAAGAAGATGTGGACTGCAACGCTAGTGACGAGAGATCGGACGGCGTAAATTGAGTTTGCGAGTTCTAAAGTTGTCGAAACTGGATTGTGTTGAGACGGTACACCGGGGAAAAGTCGGGTGTGCGCACTGTGAGTAGCTCAGGAAATATCGATGCAGTAGCTGATATTGGGTAGTTAGGGTTGCTTTAGGCTAAACAAAAAGGAGGCTATATTAAAAGGTAAAATATAGTAACACAGAAAGGTTAAAGGGACATACATTCGTTTATTTTTCTGAAAGGTCAGTAGACTTCTATTTTCTTGGTTTACTGTTATTTATGTTAGTGTGCACCTTTTATTTTTCTTGACATTATGGTTTTCCTCTTTAATGCATTTTTGGTTCATTTGAGGGGACATAGTTGTTTCTGTTAGGTATAAACATAACCACTAAACTGTATTTTCAAAGGCAACAATATTCCAGTTTTGGTATGAAACTGAAATAATAGAATCGCTGACAGTGTTAATGGATGCATTGCACCTTATGTCCACGAAAACAACACATACACTTTGAACCTGCATCACTGCTGAGATTCTTTTTATTATTGTGACCAATGTTGCAGCTCTACAGTACGGCACATTGCTGCGTCCTAAAATATCATGCCACTACACGCTGTCACACAGTCAAAGACTTGTTCAATGCATGTTTGTGCATTTTAACTTTAAACTCTCAAGCTTCCAAATGAACTGCCCCCTTCGTCCTGGCATAACAATCACTGCAATGTTCACTTAATACCCGTTCGTTAAAAATAACCACTCTGAAACTGCTATATTACTCATTCACTTATTAATGAAGGCAGGGGCCCATGTAATTAACACCAGATAAAGGCAACGCTTGACCTTGAAGAAAGCACGACTGCACTTAATTTAAACAACTTTAAACTACTAAATATTTGGAACGGCTAAATTATAAAACTGGAAGTTAAGAAAATGTATAACATTAAGTGGAAGCAAAGGTGCGTATTCTAGATCCACCCAATATGATAAAAGTTAACATATAACTATGCTGTCATCTGATTCTTAATAAACACATTTTTGCTTTGTGCATCTGTGATACACACAGACACACACACATATATATATATTAGAAATACAGTATTCAACATCAGCCATTATTGACGTATGTTGATCCAATGGTTATGATTTATGTAACCCCCAAAACGAAACCAGCTGATCCAAGACACATTAGAACTGTAGCTGTTTGTTTTGTTCCCCACACGCATATTTATGTGTAAAACAAAAGGGCTTGTTTTGAGAGAAGATCAAGATTTCTCAATTTCATGTTCTCAAACCTCTTACAGCGTTAGACAGAGTCATTTTCACGCATGTAAGACTTTCAGTGCCCTTAGATTTTCTTACATTCTTCATCCTTGTCTGCTTTGCCGCTTTTTCCCTCTTTAAGATGTAGGAAATGAAGCACAGTTGTTGGAGAAATAACAAAGAGGAATACAGTATAGCACATCAGCAAAGGTATTTATGATTAGAAATTCAATATCAGTCCTTGCTTGGCCCTCGCTTGGCCTTACCCATAGAGGAGACGGCAGAATAACCCTACATGCAGACGTCTGCACTGGCAACTGCAGGTCAAAACATCAGCCGTCATTTGAAATCCAAGAAAATGCACATTCCCAACTTTGCCTTATAAGCTATAAGGCTTCTTGACTTGCAGTGCGGTTTGCGATGTAAAATAGAACCATGTCCTATTTTTTTCTTTCTTGCTGTGATGCAGCAAGCCAGCCAATGAAAACAAGGGGACGTTTTGAACTCCTTTGCTTGTGCTTTGCAGGTTGTTTCAGCCGCATATGTCTGAAGGTTGAAGTCATGCTACAGAGAGCCATTTCTCCTCCTCCTCACATAACCACCTGCCTACCAAGCACCCACTTTAACACCATCTCGCTTTGCTCTTAAAAGTTACAAACTCCGTACTATCAGTATAAAGTCCATTTCCTGTCAGGAAGGAAAAAAGATTCACACAGTGAGAAAGTCATAACACTACATGTCAGATTCTAGCCCCATCTAATCGCATTTGAATTGTCATGTCAGATTCTAGCCCCATCTAATCGCATTTGAATTGTCTAATCACACAAGCTGCGGTTCATGACAATGACTTCTCCTATAAAGCAGGCAAGGTGTGAAACTCAACTTGTCTTTAAAGTGTGAAAGTGAGCTAATATCAGCTGATTGCTGCTCCTGGCAGGCAGGCAGGCAGAGGAGGGAAGGTGGCAGCGATGTGCCAGTAGTGTTCAGAATGAACAAAGGACGGGGGAGGGGGAAAAAAGGAAACCGTGGTCTTGTGAAATGAAAATGCAGTCAAGCCTGACTCCCTTTGGTCTCCAGTTACTGTTTACAACGATGACTTTCCTGTTACACTCCGTGCTCAAGTCCATGAATATTGCACCAGCCAGCAGTTTACTGTAATGCCAAAGAAATCTCTTTCCGGCCGGGTATCGACGGGTATTACAATGATGCTGGGGTGAAAGGAAAAGGGAGCTAACGGTTAGCTGTTTCCTGGATGAGCCCCATGGTGAGCACCACACACACACACTGAAACATAGTTACAAAGGTAAAGGAAAGGAAACAAGACGGGGAAGATAGAATGCCTGGCAGTAAGAGGTGAGATGAATCACGAATAAAGGCTTCCACAACACAGTCTCCACCCCGGGACATCCGCAGCTGCTGGCAAACCTTTCATCATCGCAACGGTCCAGCACAAAGTGCCGGCTGTCAATCCTCCGCATGCAGGGCGCCGGCTTCGGTTTGGCAAAGTGTGCGTTATTTTATTTCACCCTTATGAAGAGTTATCATCCAGGGCAGAAAAGGTTTCACAGTCCTATTCATGACACTGCTGCAACTGAGAAATCTATATACTTTATGTAAGGAATGTGCACAACACAAAGAAAAGTTAAGGTTAAAAGGATCTGCGGGGAGGGGCGTCTCTCCTACCTGTGTGTGTGTGTGTGTGTGTGTGTGTGTGTGTGTGTATCTCTCTCTCTTACTGTTTAGACAGACTGACCAATATGTGGAATAAGTACGTAATTTAAAAAACACACTCACAAACAGCACCGGTACTGTTTCTGATAAATATAGTGGATGGGCAGATATTGATATTTCATTCATAGTGTGCGGGGATGGGGGGGGGGGGGGGGGTTTGGTCGGGGGGGCAGGGGAATTGAAACTCCCGGGGAAGGGCAG
>CM022473.1:2274715-2301915 GCA_011952105.1 Coreoperca whiteheadi | reverse complement strand
GTCCGGGGGGTCAGGGGAATTGAAACTCCAGGAGAAGGGCAGGAAGATTAAAAGGGTTGGCAAGCATGCATTTTTGATCATTTATTAGAATCGGCTCATTTATATAGTTTATGATAGATTATCTGCGTGGGCCGACAGTATCGCTGAAGATCGTGAGCCGGGCACGAAGCTCCACGCCGGGGGGCTCTTCCGCCTCCATTTTGGAGTTCAGGTCAAGTTGCTAAGTAAAAAAATAATACTGCCACCGAAGTCAGTCCCAATGTAAACACATTAACAGGTGCATTGGCAAAATGAGTATTCTTCATCTTGCTTATCTTATTCAAAGGTTACCATGTTTTTTTCAGAGCTCTCCTTTTGCTGCAATGGAGGGTTTAGTCTCCTATTTCTCCACAGTGGCCATTGTCAGGCTAAGATAAATGCTAAGGTAAAAGTCAGGTTGGACCTTTCTGCTGACATTGCACTTCATGAGAGCAAACAGAATCTGACTGAAAACAATACAACAATAGCCAACGCCATTGTGAGCTTATTGAATATCAACTGAATGTTCAAGCTTTATTTGGTTGCAAAGCTTGAGGATCCCTAAGGTGGGGCTGGCCCTGGAGCAACAGTATCAAATATATTGTAACTTCTCTCAAAAAGTTGTAGTCTAATTAATACAACGAAAAGCCACCATGCCCAATTAAATTCTACAACCTCAAATGAATGTACCCATTGACTGAGATTATTCTACATCATGGGGACAGTTGCAAAGAGCTCTCATTTGGTTCTCTTGGTTAGTGAGGTGGGTTCCGACGAGATTAGATGCAACTATTTAACTATCTTTCGAAATGCATTTGCTCAGTTTTAAAGCAAACTGCCTGCAGCAACTGTTAATTCAAGTGACCAACAGTGAGGTCAACGCACACCAACAGTGTAAGACGCGTATCAAAGGTCCCCAGGCCTATTGTTTTCTATGTGTTGTAAGTCTACACCAGTGGCATTGAGACACCGGTCAACATGTCAGGATGAGTTTACGGTTCTTTTTCTCACTGGTGACGTGCATCGACGCTCAAGAAAAGCGATAATTTGATCGCCTTCACGCCTCTGAGCTTCTGTATGGCACGTTTGATAGGCGTCTAATAATGGATGTGAAATGTCACGATGCTACATGATGTGGTTGGCATGTGTTGCCCTTTAGAAGTCCTCTGGACTATCCCCTAAACTTTCACTGGTTTAGGAGCCGGCTTTGGTACTAAAATCCACTGTCATGTACACTTAGAGTTCTTAGAAAGGTAAGACTGACACATCCATCATTGCATTTATGGATTTCTCCTAAATATGCCAGTTAGAAGCAGCTCTTAGAATGTTATGACTGAATCCAGCCTCAAAAACTGAGAAGACTGAGGAAGAAGACCAAATCTATTGATGGTTCAAATGTACTGATGGATACTTTCAGTGGAAAGAGGCAAAGGCCTGGATGTTGAAGGACCAAGATTTTGACACAACAGGTGTGTCACTTTAATCATCCACAGCTGCATAAGAGAGAGGGGGGGGGGGTAATGGAGAATGCCGCTGCCTGAACAACTAGGCATCAAGGTGTAGCCGCTAAAATGGAGCTGAGTGGACTCCCTGGGTAAATGAAAGTTAAAAAAGGTGTAGATATTTCTGGGAAATTCATGACATGGGGTTTGGGGATTTTGGATCAGGTTCTGCTGTTGCTATCGTCACTGCAGAAGATAGAAGCACTCACTGAAGTCCCTAAGTCATTTAACTTTTCTTTACCTGGGGACCTAAAGTGAGTAAAGTCAGTGATGCCATGGGACACAGGCCCATTAAGTCATGCAAGAAATCCTTTAGTTTAGAAACCAACAGAAAAAGGTCTGAAAAGTGTTCGGAAAGATTTTTCTTGGTTAAGGGCTTGTGTTTGGGGGTGTTTAATGATAAACATATCAAGGTCAAATAAGTTAATAGTAGCAAAATAATGTGTTGCTCTAGGTGTATTAAAATCATTGCAGCTTGCCTTTACAGTAAATGCACACAATTTACTTTCTAAATATCTGGTTGGTTCGGAAAATCTGTTCTGGATTTGGTGCATGTAAACATATTGTCCTCCTTCACATCCTAGAATGACAACATGCTACATCCTGCACTGTTTTGTAAAAGAACCTGATGGAATCGGCTGATACTACTCAGACACTGAGCCATGTATACCCCTCATCGTGTTCACTCTTATTTTTGTGGCCTGTTTCCATGGTAGCGCCCTCAATACTGGGGTACAGAGATGCATATAAAGCGCATTCCAAATAAGACCTTAACCAGGATTATAAATCACCCACAACAGTAGATGTAAATATATTCAGTAAGTAGCAGCCCAGCAGCAGGAGCTCCTGATTTTGCGCTGAAATGTATTGTCTAGCTATTGTTTATCTATTGTCTGCTTTTATTTCTGTTGAGTTCTAGTGTCTTTTTAGGGCTACAGTACTGTGCCTGGCTGCAGAGCTTCCTTGCAGACTGAGTACAGCCCCCAACAAGCAATCCAACCACGCTCCTTTGGCCGAAGGTAGAAAACACTGATGCAGTGAGCAAGGCGAAGCAACCACTGCAAATTAATTTGCCATGAGAGGTGGCAAATCACTCTCACAAGACAGGATTATGGGCAGCCGAGGACAGGAAAGTGTTACAGAGTGCAGAGTTCAAATCAGTGATCTGTGACCTGGAAGAAGGTTTGAAAGCAAGGCAACCGACCACACCCAGGACCCTCCATGCATCTATTGTAAATACATGTACTGTATATTGAAACGTCGTTGCAGTCAAGGAAGCAAGTTGTGACCTCCATTTAGGTTGACAAGATAATGTACCTGCTCACAAGTGGCCGGGTATTCTGGAAGATTGTCTGTGGGGTCTTGCTGTATTCAGGGAGGGTGTACTGATTAAGAGTGTTGGGCGATTGTTGGGGTTAGGGTCAACCAATCCCAGCTGTTTTAAGGCCTGAGAGGAAATATTGCATGGAAAGGAAGAAAAGCAAAATAGTCCTTGATTATATTCATCAAGGTTTTGGTGTGAACAAAAAGTGAATCTGTTTCTTATTAACTTTGAGAATTCTCATCCACATTCTGATGGCTGTGGTATACTTCATGCATTTGCATGATTTCAACCAGTGTAGTTGACATAAGAACTGGATTTTGTGCACCTGCATTCAAAGGTACTGAAAGTACCTGTGGGAACTACCCACAGTAACTTTCAGTTACTATAGTAACAGTATAAGTGTCGATTTCGATACTTGCCGGAAAAGACCAGGGGTCTCGTTTATAAAACAGAGCGCAGGACCCTTACTAAAAGCCAAAGGCAAAAACAAAATTTAAAAAAGCGTGTGTACGCACACCTGCAGGCAACTTTCCCTTTATAAATCACAGTCCACCTGGAAATGTGCGCACATGAACTGGCCTCATATCCTGCCCTCTAAGCGGCCACATTGAACCATAAATGGCCAATGCAAAGCACCACATTAATATTGATGCATACAAATGAGCCTGCTGACGATGAATCGTGGCAACAACAGCCGTGAGGAAGGCAAAAAAAATAAAAAATGTTCTGCCAGAAATCGAGGTGCTGGTGAGGCGGAGGTTAGAAAACACATATTGTTTAATGGCCACAGCGGCAGCGTCACAAACAAAAAAAAAAATGCAGCGTGTAACATAATTATGTTATTCCCAAAAGGGGCATCAAGGAGAAAGGTGAACATTATGTATTGTTGATCATATTAAACACACACCTGTTGGCTAATTCTCGCTGGTAACAGCAGGTTGCCCGAAACCCAACAGTGGTTAGCAGCCTACTTGTGTTTGTTGGTCTGTCTAATGCTGGCTGGACCCAGTTAAGCACATAGATCCAAGAGCCAGGAAATCTTTGTGCCCCCTGACCACTCGCTCCCTCCTGATCCTTCCCTTCGCGTTGTCCTCTGCATCCATCATGCAGCGTTACGCACGAGTGTCACCGCAGTATTTCTATGTAAGTGGTATCCCCCCAACCTGGGATATCATTTGAAGGTGGAAGTATGACAGGTGAACACATTGTTTTATGTCGGTTTTGTTCTGCTTGGCCTGGATTATGATTAGGACTGATATGAGGATGAGAGTGCAGCGATTGTGTGGAGAGCTGGGTTTTTTTGTACCAGATTTTGTTAGTTTACACAATCCGTATGTGCAGGTGGTGAAGATATGCCGGGTGAGAATGCAGAGTGTGTTTCCATTGTGCTCTGTGCGCCTGACAGCACAGTTTTGGTCACTGCAGCAATTTTACACACAAAAACAATATAACAACTAAAATCGTAGCCTACTAGGTATATGCACAGTATTCAAAGATATTATTAAAAACTACTGACACTCCGTTTTGTAATTCTTTAATGCTATTTGATGCACTACAACCGATGATAACCATGTAACCTCTTTCAATGACTTCAAATTTCAAGGCTGTTATGCGAATCATGCACGTTCGACGGGAATGACGTAGGGGCCCCATTCGGGAGGTTTCCGACTGAGATGTTAATGCAAATCTGGGTTGCGGTCACCACATTTTGAGACATTGCTGTGGAGTAAAGATTGTCAGCCCTAGGGGCCCCCCTAACCACCTGGGGCCCCAAGCAGGTGCCTTACTCACCCGTTCACAAGGACCGCATCCGGCCACCCCATTCGCCCCCATGTCATCCCCGTCGAACTTTCATGATTCGCATAACACCCTCGAAGTTTGAATTAAAAGTCAATGAACGGAAAGGAAGAGGAGTTATCTTTCTGGAAATGAAAAAGAGGATGAAGGAAAAAGAAAGCAAGACAGTGGTAAGTGGAGCAGATACAGTAATGACGATTAAAACAGTAAATAACTGAATGCTAATTAGTCCAGCCTTAACTAATGGGCGAGGCACTTAACTAAATAGATGAAGTGTCGGCACATGAGGACAGTATCCCTCTCCCAGTACTCTCGTCCTCTCGTCCTCTCAGTCATGCCTGTATTGCCGTCACTGGAATCTTTGCCTAGGGCCTCAATAGATTACTATCGCCACTGTCCGCATAGCTAAGTCAACCCTGCACAGCAATTCGGAAAGCCGGCGGAAACGCCTCATCTTTGACAGCGCTTCAAACCACAGATTTGCCGTGATAAAGAGTTGATGTCGAATAAAACATATGAATCCCTTTTTAGACAACTTAATTGCCCTACCATTGAGTTAGTGCCTTGCAGTTGTTTTTATAATCAAATCACATACCTCACCTCACTATTGCCAATAATTTAAGGTTTACCTCGTGATTTCACATCTGTAGTCACATTTGTTTGTTTATTTTCTTTATGATATACCTAATTAAATTCTTCATTTATTCAGTTATTAGGCATTTAGCTATAAATGAATGTCCTCGTTTAGTCAGTAAGAAGTTGAGTGTTTTCTTTGAAGCAGAAGACAAGGTTCATCTTTCCAAAGGAATTCAATCCTTCTTAAGAGACTGATCAATTTAATGATTTAATTTTAATTAATTCAGTCTTGTTTGCCGGTGGTGCCCCAACGAGAGTATTAAAGTGTGTGATTATTTGATTAAAGTAGTGGATTGTCCAACAGGTCATCAGGATTCATTGGCTATTAACTCCGCTAATGCGGTGCTTGATCAGTCGGGCCAAAGTTAACATGCAGTGAGCATGAGGGTTAATGGTTTTAGACCAGCCCCTGATGTGCCTCGCATATGGTGATGCAGGTTCCTGGGCCAGGTGAGAGTAAGTGGAAGATGAAAAATAGCAGGCGGCGGCATGGCCCTCGGCAGCGAAAAGGAAAAGGCCCGGACATGGTGTGACATTCCAGCCATCCATCATGTGGCGGGACAGAGGGGGAAGCCCCCATAAATCATCTTCCAGGAACACAGAGGACTGATGACACGGCACTTTTCTCTTTCCTTACAGGGTGAGAGCAACATTCAACCTCCCTGATAAGAAAAAAAGAAAACTGATTTTGAACTCTTGTGAACTCTTGTGGTCATACAAATAAATACTATCTGATAAGAAAGGCAGAAGTAACGTGACAAGGCTATTGTACTGCAAAACCTCATGGTGGGTGTCAGGGTGGATAGAGATCCGTGTTCTCATCCCTTCTCCTAACAACATTCAACACTGGTTTTGTTTAAACTTAAATTTCTGCCCAAACCCCCCCCCCACCATAAATGAATCCATATATGACACTCTGATTCTTGAGTTAGTATTAGAATATGTAACGGTGGTCATTCTTCTCTTGACTATCTATACACAGTTTATTACACCCTCATTGAATACCTTCATATATCTTTGATATATCTATCTCTGAAAGTGGTGACAGCCAACAGTCTGTGCGTGGACTAACGGCTGACAGTTAGCTAGTTAACTCCAACAAAGAGACCCAGGCAGCTCTGATGTCGAATCAATCATAATTTGTTTGATGCTTCCAAGCACTTTGGGATCTGGGAAAACTCTTCGGTATAAAAGAAAATCATAGTCAAATGATTCTGACAATACTAATAAAGTATTTTCTGTAGCCAAGCTCAGTAACCATTGACTGACAAGTTATAGGGCCAACGTTCTAACCTTGACCAGGATCAAGTACTTCTATTAAAAAATTACACAAAAACATTACTGATACACATAGATAATCACTCTGGATGTCAATATAGTTACTGTCTCTCTCGAATAGGTTATACATTAATATTTACAGGTTTTCATTTAACAGTCACACACTCACCTGGGGGATACAAGGTCTGAATTGTTCCCCCAGTGATGGGCTTTACAGCTGCGTCGTTACCTGGGATACTGTGTAGCCTAGTATTAAATATGAAACACAAAATAACACATAAAAATGTAAAAATAACACAAATACCTTACAACTATCAAATAAAGGTAAAATTACTGAACCATTTAAAAATTTAATGATGTATTTAATGTAACATGCAAGAGGCATATGTTACATATATACGTTATATGTTTTATGATACAAACGCAGCAGAATATGTATATTTGCAGACTGTACTCTAAATAAATGTTGAATGAATACAACCAGTTGGTGTAATAGCTGATATGTGTGAAGCCCAAACAAAGCCACAACACTGATTCCGCTGTCATCCATGTTAATGGAAGCAGGAATGCTTTCGGTTGGTGCGATCAGCCATGAACCAGTCCCAGTTCCCGTTACACGCACTCGCACAATGGCAGTAATACAGGTGGCAATGAGCACCCACATTAACAAATATGGGTCAGCGGAATTCCAATATTATGATTTATTTTGCTTTTGTGAGCCTGAGGTCCTAATTTATCTGCCGCTGGCAGTTCCAGAGGGAATGCCACGCTGGCTAACTCAAATCTCGACCGACACAATGTGCCTTTGAATGTGCTCTTGCAAACACAGACATAACCGCATGCTGAGCCATAATTGGCCTGCGTCATTTGCATTTGAATAGAGGGAATCCATGCATGGGAGGCCTCGGTGAGATAAATATCTACACGTCTCACTGTAGCAGAGAATTCGAGGAGAGAAAGAAGACTCAAAAAATGTAAAAAGGGAAGAAATTAAAAAGGGGGAAGGAAGCACAGGAAGTCGACAAAGAGCGATAAAAAATAAGATAGGGCAGCGTATAGAGCAGTAAAGACAGAAATAGAGGGAAAGCTAGGTTGTAATGAAAGAATGGGAAAGATAAGCAAGCTGTGATTTTAGGAAATAAGAAATAGAAGTCTGAAAAAGACAAAAAATAAATTGGACAGGCATCTTCGTCGTCAGTGTCAATTGGCTGAGTTAAGGTTGAAATGTTTAGAAGAGCAAAAGTTGAAGAGGGGAACACTGATGTGTTTGGAACATAAACTCTTGTGATTATAGCCCAACTAAAATCATCCCTTTTTGCCGTCAAAAATCCTGTCAGAAATAATTTACACATTTCAATATTATTGTTATTATTATTATTTCATTACTGAAAAGAAGAACAAACGGTCTCTGAAGAACCTGAAGAACAGGCTGTTGTGTGTGATTGACTGACAGCTGTGCTGGTGGGGGCACTGAGGCAAACAAACTTGTTCTCCTAGTTTACAAGCCTAAATAGACAGCATTTTGCTAGCAGTAGTATCCAAGAATAAGGATGTATCTAACGGTTTTTTCACACCTACCTTGTTTGCTCCGGACTTTCGGACTTTTAAGTTTAGTCCGAATCTAAATTACAGGTGTGAAACCTTCGTCGGACCAAATGTCGTCTGTTTGGTAGAAGAGGCAGTCTCGGTCCGGATCAAACTTAACAAAGGTTCAGTTCGTTGCTAGTGTGAAAGCATCGTCTGTATGGTTCGGACTTTCAGACCATTTACAGGAAGTTCCAGTGGTTCCTGCATACCCCAAACAACAGAAGAAGACAGAAATACCAGACCTGTCACAGAAGATTGCAGGAACAATGAGCCGTGGTAGCACATGGGGAGAGGAGGAGACAATACCGAATGTATCAAATGTATTAAAACATGAACTTTGGTTTCGGACCTTGGTTCGGACCTTGTTGTGGACTTTCAGATGTGAAAACGCCCTAAACTGACTGACTGTTGGCATGTGAAGGTAAAATTCTAAGCTGTTCATTGAGCGACAGGTAATAAGCTACCTAGCCTGGGAACTGACATTATCGGGCGCTAATCCTCTGGTGGATTTTTGCTCTATAGCTCAATCAACAAGCCAAGTTGCAACAAAAGACACATCCGTGCTTGTACGTAACATGAGCTAAAAGCTAATGTGGGTTGTTGTTCAAAGTCTGGTTCTTTTTGGGATGTGTCACGACCGCACTCCGGCTGTTAGTCAGTGTCACCATCAGCATAGAGTGGTGTCAGAAGGGGCTTTACACAAATGCTGTTTCATTGAAGAAATGAAACCAAAAAATGTAAAATGTTCATTTTTTTGTGTACAGATTTCTCACAAGGGATCACAGGACGTATGCTTTACAAAACAGATCTGTGTGCTGTGGCAGAAAAAACACATGCAATTTTCAAATAAAATCAGCAGAAAATATCAACTGATTTTATTTGAAAATATCAGTGTGGATTCAGTCATCAGTAATTAGGTGTAACCTATTCTGACATTTGTACAATTTGGGGATTGCATCACCAAGAAAAGCTTTTGCAGTAGAGATAGAGAGTGTGTGTCAGTGGGCTGGAAAGGAGGCCAGTGATGGCAGGAAAGAGAAAATAATGTCCCAAGACAGAAAAAAAAAGACTTAACAGCATACGATGCAAGCACAATTACTCACTCACACTGACACACACACACACAGGTAACTCCCATGATGCCGGTGGCCAGCTGTTTAAAAGGTGTCCTCAGAGAGTGCATCCTAACCCCTACCACCCTACCAGTGTCACCATGGCCCTGTCGCAGCCAATCAGAATGGCCATTAATCACGCCTCACGCAAACGCTATCACCCCTGCTACATCTCCAGCTCCATCTCTCTCTCCTCCCGCCTGGCTCTCTCACTCGCCTCACCCCCCTTGACTCACCAAGAGTATCCTGGATTCAGGAAATGTCTTTTCCTCACCTTTCGCTGCTGGCATTCCTCTCTTTGCCACCACTAATGGCCCCCGACCTACCACACTCAAATAAAAATGTTAGCCCTGCTTCAAGCTGCGTCCGCAAAGAGCTCCTCTGACTCTGAGACACAAGCTTTCAAACAGGACAAGGGTTTTAAAAGAGAAAACCCATGACTGGCTGATGATGTGGATTGATGCAACAGCATTTTCGCAACAGGCACCTATGTTTGAATGGCATAAAGGCGCCGCTTTAGGAGATGGATGGATAGATAGCTTTATAAGCTAGCTAACATTTTAGGCATTTCAATATACGCTACATGGCAAAAAGCATGTGAAAACTATGCATATGTGATTTGCCGCTATTCAGCCACAAGAGCATTAGTGGGGTTTGCTACTGATCGCAGTCGGTGTTCCAATTCATCCCAAAGGTGTTGGATGGGGTTCAGGTCAGGACTTTGTGCAAGTGCTTCCACAGCAAACTGGGAAATCCAAATCTTGAACCCTCATTTATGAGACAGTCTCTTACACAAAGTCCACCACTTGCCTCCGGACATTGTTCCTACATACTTTTTTAACAGAAGTATTGGATCCTGTCAATTTCTCTTATTATTAATAGCAGTTTTGCAAATGGAACCGTTCTGTCCCATCATTTGTGGAATACCTCAAGGTTACATTTTAGGGCTGATTTTATTTGCTCTGTACATACTCCCTTTAGGCTCCAGTATTTGTAAGCACAATGTCTCCTTTCACTTTTACGCGGACGACACAAATATATTGGGGTGGCTGTGGCTTTGTGGAAGAGCGAGTTGCCCACCAATCAGAATATCGGCCGTTCGATCCCAGAACATTGCCAAACTTCCAAAGGTCCATTCTCTCTCTGAACAATATGAAGACGGTTACCACCGCATTAACTGTTCCATGATTAAGGCTTGTGGATAAGGGAGATCGTGCCTTTGCAGTGGCAGGTCCAAAGTTTTGGAACAGCCTTCCATTCAAGATCAAATGTTCAACCTCCATTGACACTTTTAAGAAAACTCGGAAGAGCTAAATGTTTTCAATGACCTTTGGATCCTTATAGTGGTTTAGGAATTTTATAAAACTTTAGCTTTATAATTGATCTTACAAGTTTTGTTTTATTTACAAGTGCAATATTTGTGCACATATTTGGATATTGCCTTGTTTTTTATGATTGCTATTTATTATCACTATTGTGCCTTATCTACTCTGTATTTTTGTGTCACTCACTATTTTTGTGTTGTTGAATATGTACAGCACTTTGGTCAATTCTGGTTCTGGCTCCCTGTTCGGTGTCCAGGCAACAGAATTTTAAGCAAGTAGAATTACATTACTCCAACTCCAACTCCACCAGTCCAAACTTTCTTGCCACACTAAACAGAAGCACTATACAATCGCCATAGAAAATGCCATAGGAAATAACTCTTCACAGACTTTTTAAAACATTTCTCCAAAACCCAAAGATATTGTGACATCACACAACTTGTCACCATGGATACATCTAGAATTGTTTTCAATATTCACTCTATAAGGTTTAGACTAATTAATTAACAGTTCTTTGATGTAGTATTGGGGATTAATTCACTGCTTTTTTATGTACATAAAAAAGTAGTCACTACTAGATGAAATGAATTATTAAGAAAACCATTAGAAGGTACTAATGAACATCTCTGGTGAATATGAAGAAAGAATGAGGCGCATCAGCATCCCTGCACCCGGAAATTGTTGTCATCATTTATCAAAAATCTAAATTGCATGCTACCACAGCTCCAATTTGTCGTGTTACCAAGATTTCTTCTGTTCTTATATGTTACAATTACTAACAGAGTTTGGTAGAGAGAAGTTAACGTCCAACTTTTTTGGCAGTTTTACTTTAATGACTTTTATCCCCCTTTCCTCTGAGAACATATTTTCTCTTAATGCAACAATGTCAGCAGCTTACAGGAAGTAAGTATCCTTCTGCATGGCTGCATTCATCTGCAAGAGGATAATGATCATACAGAAACAATTTGACAAATATTTAATCAAATCAATCAAAGCGGCAGTTCACCAATTTTACACAGGAAGGTCCATTTATTAGTCATGAGGAGTACTACTAGCTTGTAGAAACCATTGCGTAGTTTCTTCTGAGGAGCTTTGTCAGGTCGGAGAAAATAACCTTGATGATGTTATCATCAATAAACTCCAAACTCTTAACTGAGCTTCTGCTGCTTAAATGTTGAGCATCCTTTTTTTTAGTTGTGGAAAGTAACTAAAAGCATTTACTGTAAGTAATGTAGTACTGAAGTACAATTTTGAGGTACTTCTATTTACTTTAGTCTTTCTTGTTTATGCTACTTTAGACTAGTGCTCCACTACATTTCAGTGTAAAACCTGTACTTTTTACTAAACTACATTTACTTTAAAATTGTTCATACAAATCATGTCATGATCTTATAAAATATGATGCATTATTATCAATGAAAATGCCCATAAAGTAGCCATTTTAAGTACATTTGGTGTTAATATTTTTGTACTTTTATTTAATTAACAACCACAGCCAAATTATAGTATATTTTAACTTTTACTAAAGTAACGAATCTAAGGACCTCTTCCATCACTGTCCTTTTGTCTTTTGTGATGTGTCCTTCAGTTGATCAGTCAAACAAATCGTTTGACTACTGGTAAACAAGAAATTTCTTATGTTCAGGACAGCGCTACCAAGCAAATCAAGTGATTCTGAGCTCAGAATTTCATTCTTGACCTTTGGGAACAGTATGTAATGACACCTTTTTTTGTAACACAGGTCATACAGATGCAGCAGCTATCAGCAAACAGAACTGATGTGAAGAACTGAAAATGTTATCTGATCCTCCAGTCAAAACATGGCCAACAGGTCACCATACTCTGACAGGCCTAGCAGCCCTCAGCAGGCATCTCTCTTTACCTTCCTGGGACCTTGGTGTCTGTCCCCTAGCCTTTTAACCCATGCTGCTCTGGGACACTCTGACACCAGAACCATCATGGATCTGAATCACTTCCCACAACTTGACGCTAGCTGGGTCTCAGAGAAAGAGAGTGAACACAGCGGCTCGCTTCAGTGACCATAGACTTACTGCCCTCTGAGTACAGCTTGACCCCAAAGGAAAGAGACTGAATCCAAATCAGTTCAGATACACACAGAGAGGTGAGGAAAACACACCAGAACCCACACAAACCACACGTCATCAGGCAAAAACAAATTGCACTTATGTTTTCCATTTGCCACATTTTAGTTCTGTTTTTCTTTATGCATACCATGTACATTATAAATTATTCAGGGTCAAAACACAAACCATATGTGAATAATGTAAATGTTCATGGTATGTCATGAATTCTCTGGGATGGACAAGTGGAAATTTTTACTTTTTTACTTAATTGTGGTGCTCTGGGAAAGATAAAGTGGTCAAAAAAACAAAAAAACAATCCCATTTGATTCTGGTAGTTTGTTATATACCTTGTTATTAGTTTGTAAGTGTTGTTCAATAAAAAGACCTGACAGTCGTGGTAATGTCTAGAGGGTCACTTGAACATTAGGCATCATCCTTTGTGGACCACCAATATACCATATGTACCACATTTAATTGCAGAATGACCAATGGTTGTTGAGCTTTCTTGATCTGAAACAAAGTGACTGCCACTAGTGGATCATAATCCGCCCAAATAATTTTAACAATTGAACAGCTATTGCCAATATAGCTTGCAATTCTGTGACAATTTTGTTGTGTGATGGTGGATTATACTCCACTCATATCTGACTTTTCCAAATCCCAAACCTAAGGAAGCCACACCCAATCCTAATTCCCCTACTCCTTTCAATACACTTCTTCCAATATATTATTTAACTCCTCCTATATCAGAAAAGAGGAAACACTGCACTACATCCACAAAACATGTTGTGTTTGGACTAAAGACCATGACACTGCTCCACTGCTCTTACTTTGCTGCTGCTGTTGATGCTCTGTCCTCCTACACATATAATCCAGATCTGTACACAGCCAGTTCATGCCTCTTCTCTGGGGTGCGAACTTGTCAAAGGTACTTCTGGAAAATGTTTAGAAAATAACTTACTTGGCATGAACAAATAAGTAAAGGCAGGAAGAACGAACGGGAGATCAACAGGCGTATCTGTGTATCTTCCGCCGATATACCGGTCTGTTGTGGCGAAGAAAGAGCTGAGCTGCAAGGTGAAGCTCTCTATTTACCAGTCGATCTATGTTCCTATTCTCACCTATGGTCATGAGCTTTTGGGCGTGACCAAAACAACAAGATCCTGGATAAGGCGGCCGAAATGAGTTACCTCCGTAGGGTGGCTGGGTGCTCCCTTAGAGATAGGGTGAGGAGCTTGGTCACTCGGCCGGAGCTCAGAGTAGAGCCGCTGCCCCTCCACATTGAGAGGAGCCAGCTGAGGTAGCTCAGGCATCTGTCCTGGATTCCTCCTGGATGCCGCCCTGGGGAGGTGTTCCGGGCATGTCCAGCCAGGAGCAGGCCCCAGGGAAGATCTAGGACACGCTGGAGGAACTATGTCTCTCGGCTGGCCTGGGAATGCCTCGGTATTCCACCGGAAGAGCTGGAGGAAGTGTCTAGGGAGAGGGAAGCCTGGGCATCTCTGCTTAGACTGCTGCCCTCGCGAACCGACCCCGGATAAGCGCAAAAAGAAGGATGGTGTTAATAGGTATATATCGACTGCCAAGACGATTAATTTTTAATTTGATCGATGTGCTACATCTGGCTCTGGAGAGGCCTACAAGGAGCCATGGGGCTCTGCCAGTGGTCCTACAGATCACACATTTTTTTTGCTAAGGGTGACTTCCAGACTGAGGTTGCAGATCTGTCTTCAGCATCACATTCTTGCATCACACGCAAGGTCACAGAGGCCACCCAAGGTATCTGTACTTTAGTGCCGCAATATATACGTTTCCCACCAGGAGAAGAGATACTACAAATTAAGAAATAGTTTTTCAGAAGGGGTAATTGGACTTGTTGATGGTTCACTTATTACGATTAAAGCGCAGAGTGGACATGATGAGACAGCTTTTGTTAGCCAGAAAGGCTTTCATGCCAGTAATGTGCAAGCCATTGTGGACAAAAACATGATCATACGGCAAACATGCCTGGATCCACCCATGATTCGTTCGTCTTTAACACCAGGTAGGTCCTATTACTGTATAGAAAATATTGCTTAACCTACTTAGATAGCATCATGACACTCTTAGGACACAGCATAGGCTGCATGTTCTCAATAGTATTTGCTTGCAGAGCCAGACTAATGCTTTGTGTGTTACCCTGTTTACGTTGATATCAACTCTTACATAAGTGAGGGTAGGGCAACTGGCTAGCTTTTGGGGGAGTCAGGATATCCTCTGAAACACTACCTGATGATGCCAGTCAGTATGAGCAGGCAGAGGCAGAGAGGACATATAATGTGGCTCATAAGAAATGACATAGCAGGCAGGAGATGCTGTAGGGAATCTGGAACAGAAGGTGAGGCAGATACTGTTGACACATCGCTACTTGTGGTGTCATCATAATTGTAGAAGAGGGGACTTCTAAAGGGAGGTGTGCATACTGCCACTAAAGAAGAGGGTATAGTGCCCTATACATTCCATTAGTGATTAAGCTAATAACTCACATTAAAGAGGAGTACACTCTTTATACCCAGTATACCAAGATTATTTCTCAGCAAGCTTTATTTTGACAGTCTAACCGGATGTTGCATATTTATTATTGCTAACTTGACTGCAGAATGAGAAGGTGTTGAAAATATGACACGCCTAGGCGAGGCAGCGTCTTTCAAAAACCTTTCACAAAAGTGACAAGCGCCTATGATGTTTGCAGCCTACGACACCTTACTGTTTTAAAAAGAATAAACCGAGAATATTAAAAAGTATAATTAGATTTGATGGAGTCAGACAATAACCTAAATTAAACTATAATGATAGTTTAAGTGATATAGCAACACCAGGCTTGTTTTGGCTCATGTTATAGGCAATACACTGAAATGATCTAAAATGGGATATTGCTAATTTTGTTTACATGATCGCAGTTTATTTGTTCTTAATATCATTATGCAGTCTGTATTACAAGGCTCTTCATACAGCAAACTGTTCCACAGCAACATTACTCTATGGCTCCATCATTACAGTGATCAGCCTTTTAATAGTGATGTGAGTGCATTAGTTTTAAGTTTGTTCATGCAGGGGGTAATGTACAATGAAAACATTGAAAACCTTCTTCAAAGAACCACAATGCCGCTCTACAAAAACAGAACATGGCACATCATCATGAATCAGATGACGCTCGATTATTTTAATAAAAGCAATTGGTGTTGGCCGGATTTACAATTTTGTTTTTTATTGAAAGTGCATGATGATAAAATGATGGTCTTAAGAATCGCTCCTGAAAACTTCTGAAACGGATCTTTTCACTCTTTTATTTCTTAACATTTTAAAATGGACCTTCCAGAATTACTATGCAGCTCATCTTTCATGCATGCAGGTTTTTTTCCCCTGGAATTTTAATCTTAAGATGTAGCTCAGCTATTGGAAGGTGGTCATTTGGTGTCAGTCGAAACCATAGTAACTGTCTCATTTTCCTCTTACGGCAGGGGTGTCAAATTCATATTAGGTAGTAGCTTGCTGGTACATGACAATAACACACAATGTAAAATTACATAAAGCAGAAGAGTGAACTGCAACAAATATAAATCAATATGATGCCAAATTTTTGTCAAAAATGTTGTCCACATTACAAAAAAGTAAGTAATTGAGTCATAAAAAAGTAAGTAAATAATGTTGTACTATTTTCTATTTCTTAGGTTTTTTCTTAATTATGTATTTGTCCCTTTTGTGTCTCATTCTTCCCTTCTTCTAAGGGCTTTTGGTGTCCATTCATATACTATACTCGAGGAGCTGTTTGGAACATTGCACTTTAAAAATGTTACCTTTTTTCATGCAGCCACTTTAAATGTAAAGAGGAATATATGTGTATTTGGTGTAACATTTCTGGTTGGTCGTGTTGTATAATTCAAATCTGTTGCAGGTTTTGTTTCGATCCTTCAACATTGCAGGTACTTATATAAAATTCCCTGTACAAAAAAAAAAAAAAAGAGTTTGCTTGAATTCTAATTTAAAAAAAGGGCAAATTCTGGAGAAAGAAAATGCAGCTTTACGTTCTGACACCTCTGTCAGAGTGTATGTGTCATCCAGCAGTTTCAGTAATCAAAGGTGGACCATTTCTTCCACGTGAAGAAAGCAGTGTGGCGCTCGCAGAGAGAAAAAGCTGACAGTGTGACTTTCCGGAGAGGTCCTTCCTTCCCAGGGGCACAAACCAGGGTAAATGTCACCGTTTTCATCCCCCCCTGCATTGATCTCGCACTCAGCTGTTCAAACGGCCACGGGACCTCTTTATGCCCTTTATGAAATCAATGCATTCCGCTGCCCACCTCATAAAAGTCCTACAAATGGAAAGATGGCTAGAATCACACACACACACACACACACACACACACACCCACACACACACCCACACACACACACACACACACAGGGGTTACAACTCACTTTGCCAGACTTTTTTATATGGATCATTATCTTAATTAATTTGTCCCGCTATTTGCTGACCCAAGAGCTGGAAGCTGAAATGGACTTCTCTCCCCGGTCTCCTCGCCTGACCTTTCCCTTCTTCCGTCCTCCGTCTCTGTTGACTTTCTATTCTTCTCTTTTACAACATTCTTCCTCCGTCCCTTGTTGGCCCTCCCCACGTGTGGAGAACAAAGAACAGAGAGGCCTGCACGTGAAACAAAAAGCCTGAACTCACCAGGAACAGCGCCGAATCTCCTCGAGCGGTTAATTCACACCTGGGCAAGAGATTAAAGGTGAATCCAAACCTACTGGAGGAGCCGCCACAGGAGCGCAGGAAATGACGCCATCATCCCTATAAAGGCAGAGCGCACCGGCTGCTTGCCGCCTTGCCACTGCAACTCGGTTGCTACAGGGGACACAATCTAGCCCTAGGGAAAGTCTTGACTCGCCGGACAAGCAATAGACTATTTTGTGTTTGGCCCGCTCTCCCCTATAAAAGTCGACTCAGCTGTATTCCCCCGCCGCCTACTGAGGATCAGCTTTGCCTGTTTACGCCACTAACGAACGGTGTCCCAATCGAGGTCCATATCCAAGCCTGAGGAAAATCCGCCAGATAAATCGAACGGACGGAACTCATCAAATCGCTATCAAGATGCGAAACCAAGTAAGTGGCTTGTGTCTGGGCGGAGATACAGTTTTTAACTGTGTGTTATTCCATCTCAGCTTCATTGTATTTAATTACTGCGGTAACGGGCCTCTGTGTCCCGTTTCTGCTGTATGTTTTTGTGCCTAGCATTTTTTTGTTTTGTGTCGGTACCACAGACCCTTATCTGTGTTAGTTTTAGCCACCGTGGAAAGCTAATAACTGTACTTTATCAAACCAGAGTCCAGTAACACGACTGATGAATGTAAGTTCGCTGGCGGGTTCCTGTGTGATAAAGGGACACCTATTGTGTCTTCCCAAGACATTTGAGATCTCTTACCTTACTCTGTGTGCTTTTCGTTCTCTCTGCTCCTCGCTAACCCACCCAATCACACGTACTCTACATGCACACCTACACACACTTTTTCAAACAACCCAGAGAGCGTGGTAGTATAACTAGTTACGCTCCACGCCCTCTTGAGGACAAACAGAGCGCGTCCTCCATTTTGGCTCTCCCCTTTGTTTGAGTTTCGCGGGGCCTGCCCGCCATTTTGGATCTGTGCGTGACGGCCACCCAAATGGTCACCCCCCCCCATCTTCCCCATTCCCCCGTCTCTATTGCCCCGTACAGACACACTTTACATGCTTGCTGATTGTTATATGCTCATTGTGTTTAGAGTAGTGGTTTGTTGGCTGAAGTTAATTAATCAGTGCTAAAGTTAAATAAAGTCTTTTGTCCTTGTGTATGTTTTGCAATAACAGCTGGTTGTGAGGGTCAGTGCTCGGATTCACCCTTCACTGTCCACCATTATGAATGTAAGACAGTACTTTAAATATCATTGAAATCATCATCATCATCATTTCTAGGTGGACAGCCAACTTTTGAGACAGTTTTTCAGGTTTGGTTATTGATCCCAGGGTGGTGTCCCATGATTTTTAATCCACATTAATAATTAGGATAATACTTTTAATATTCATAAATATGTGATATTTTGCAAATAACCCAACCTGCCCGACCTCAATCCCAACACCTTAATTTACTGTTTCCTCTCATTTTTTCCATCACCTATGTCATTCCTTTTTTCCCTTTCCTCTCAAGCATCTTCTCCCCCTCCACCTCAGAAAACGTCGCTTGCACCAGCTTTGGATCCAAGGTGGCAAAAGCTTTGCACATGAACACAGCCAATGAAAGCTGACAATGTATTAAGGGGCAGTATAAGAAAAGAGACACTTGTTAAGGAACATTAAGTGTAAATACAGCTTCAAAAAGCAGACAGAATGCATGTCGTACAAATAGACCCACAAACACACCTGCCATTACATGGAGGAAGAAAAAATATTGCCACTAAGTTGGTGTTTAATTCTTTTAAAGGCTTTAAATCTGCATAATTTATTTTATGAAGAGTTTTAGAGACCAAGCGATGCCATGGCTCTCCCTTCCATCTCTCGTTAAAAGATGGTCTTGTTTTGCCTCTTAATACAGCTCTTTCACCTTCCTTCACCTCCTTCTCCTCCTAAATCTCTTCCTCTCCGAACTCCCCCCTTATCACCTCAGCTCTCTTCTTTCCTCCCTCTTCTCTGCTCCCCCTTCTCCTGTAACAAGCTCTCTGAGGTTTGCCTGAGGTTTCACTGGCCTCTCTTCCACCCTTACACACACACACACACACACACACACACACATAAACACTGATACATAGTGCAAAACCACAAACTAGACTTCCAGACCTACACTTTACACGCAATGGAAGAAAATCAAGTCACGTTGAAAAAAGAAATCTCTGATGTTTTGCTACATTATTATTAACTCTGTATGAAAAGAAAAGTAAGGCTAACCCCATTGTGGTTTCAGGCTTAACCTGTTAAGATTAATTGAGCAAATTCCGATTAAAAAAAACTTGTCTTCATAATTTTGGTCATCATTTCTATCAGTAATGATAACACTGTACCCAATAAAGTAATTATTGATATGTGTTTCTTACCCCATTGGACTTCTTTTAGCAATGTCACCAAATTCCCAGATCTTAGCAATTAACTTTATCAGTGCGACATTATTAGGAATAATGACTAAAACTATGAAAATAAGGTAATATGAAACAGGCTACTTTGAAGGGAAATTCTGGTTTTTCATCTTTTTCAGTAGAAATAATTTATATATTTGATAGAGTTTTACACGTTCTTTTTTTGATTTTATCAAAGCGTAAAAGTAAAGTTAATTAATGATCAATCAATTAACATCACAACATTAATTCTAAACCTAAACTTGAAGTCTGACTTAAAGTTTAGCTTGCCAGACGTGGCAAATCCCAAACAGTTGATTCTAAATTTCAATAATTTTCACTCAATGACTGAAAGGTTGACTCTGAAAAGCACTTGTTATGTGAGACTTTAATATTCTGTAACATTCAAATCCTTAAAATGCACACATTTTTATCTTAGCCTAATTAATTTCTAGAGCTTTTGTTTCGGCTGACACAACACTGCCATATATGTGATATTTCATATATAAAGCTGATCAGAATTCTGTTGCACATAAAGTTTTCCAGGGAAATGTAAGGTATCCATGACCGGAAAGCAGCAATAAGGAATTCTAGAATTCAATGATGAGAAGACATTTCCCTGCTTTGTGAGGTCTAAGGCAATATCCTTATCCTAAAGAAGACTGAGGGGAAATAGGTCCATTGCATTATACTCTGTTCAGTATGAATAAGTGCAAATATGCATGAATGGCACAGTGAGTTAATCTGTGTCTTGGATTGTGTGAGTAATAGTGCAGTCCCTGTGGCTTCAGCTGCGTGGCTGAGGCTAAGAAAGTGACACCCAGGCTCTCACACAGGGTTCTCCTGTTGTCTGTTTGTGTGTGTGTGTGTGTGTGTGTGCGGGATTTCACCTGAATGTGTTTCAGTGTGTGCGTGCTCAGTGTTGGAAAATGTGTGCGTCACCTGTGCGATGGCGAGGAGGAGGAGTGCTCTTGTGATGATTTATGGCTCTCGCAGCACTGTCAGGCAGAACCTATTTTATCAGAGGTCTTTGCCACAGGAGCCAAAATAACACAAATTTTCCTATGCACCTCTCCCTCATTCCAACACCCTCCCCACCCTGCACCCCCATCTCCATCTGCCGCTCCTTATTATTTTCTTCCAGTCACTCATTTCCAGCTTTACATTCAGGGATGTAGTGGAGGGTAAACCAGTTCACTCACCTTTCTTTCTATTTGTGGAAAATTGTTTGTCTGGACTGAAATATGTCTTTATTACCTCAATTCTACAATTCTTTTCTTACAATCTGTCAAGCCCTTGCAAAGAATATGGTTCCAAATTTAATACTTGCACAGCTGTGGCTTGGTGGCAGAGCGGGTTGGTAACCAATCGGAAGGTCGGCGGTTCGATCCCGGCTTCCCCCAACCATGTGTCGAAGTATCCTTGAGCAAGATACTGAACCCCAAATTGCTTCTGAAGCTGCACCTTCGGTGTGTGAATGGTTAGTTTAATTTGTACTGATGGGCAGTTAGCTCCTGCCATCAGTGTATGAATGTGTGTGTCTGGGTAAATGTGATATGTAGTGTGAAAGCGCTTTGAGTAGTCGGACGACTAGAAAGGCGCTATACAAGTACAGTCCATTTACATTTATCGTATGTCATGTGATCCTCATCTGAATCAGAATCAGAATTAGCTTTAATGCCAAGCAGGTTTACACATACGGTGTTTACACACATACATATGCTTTGGTATTTTTGGTGCGAAGCAATAAACATAGTAGAAATATAAAGAAGTGTAGAGAAGAAACATAAAGCTGCAGGTCTACTCCTGGTCAAGAGGCGTAACTATAAAAAATAACAATGAGATATTAAAGAATATTAAACAAAAAATATTATAAGAAACACTATTCAAAGAATAGAATACGTACAATATGACAACATTTTATTTAATGTACAGTTTGTGCAATGTGCAACATATTTACAACTGAATGTGCAAAACTTTACTGTATTACTCTACTAAAAAAAGGGGACGGTATAATAAGTCAGTTTCAGTGGGGGTCCCGGACCTTGTTGATGAGGCTGATTGCAGATTGCAAGAAACTGCTACTGTGGTGTGTGGTGTTGATCTTGGCAGATCTTGTCTGAAGCACTTCGTGTCCAGGGTGGGTGGGGTCAGCCACAATCTTTCCTGCTCGCCTCAGGGTCCTGGAGGCGTACAGGTCCTGGAGGAGAGGTAGATTGTGGCCAATCACCTTCCCAGCAGAGCGAATGATACGCTGCAGTCTGCCCTTGTCCTTGGCAGTAGCAGCAGCGTACCAGATGGTGATGGACTCGAAGATGGCGGTGTAGAAGTGCACCATCATTGTCTTTGGCATGTTGAATTTCTTGATGATGTTCAGCACCCACTTGAGGTCCTAGGTGATGATGGTGCCCAGGAAGCGAAAGGACTCCACAGCATTGACAGGGGAGTCACACAGGCTGATGTGGGTGGGTGGGGCTGGATTCTTCCTGTAATCCATTTCCGCCCTAATGGTCTGTGAGTCAGAGACATGTTTCCACAGCCTCACATGCTGCCTCCTGAAGTACACTGTATGACTTATTGCACATTTTGACCCTGTAGTGGTGAGGTCTAAGGATCGCTGCGTCTGTCGGTCGTCTGTCAGTCATTATGTTGGTCCCACACTTTGGTCCAGAGAGTCATTCTACAACCTCTGTTCAGACTGGAATTTGATGTAGATTTTCATGGTAGAGGTCTTTACAGGTCCAAATGATATTCAGTTTCATCACCACGGCACTGCCAGTGTTGGTGTTCTCTCTATGTTTGGGTCTGTTTGGCACCGCATTTTGGATCGGGACTAATTATCCTCAGCCTGCAGTGTAACATAACTGTGATTGGCTCCAGCGTGAATATTTTTTCTTGCCCCCACCCCCACAGTATGAATGAATGGATGACATCACCTGATCATACAATCACTTGCATTTATATAAATCAATATTCATTATTCATCATAAATGGCACAGCAGCAAAATGTTATCACAGACACAGATTACAGTAGGTGATTAGAAGTTCATCCTACGGGCCTTGTGCTTCATTAACACACTGCTAAAGTCCAATTCCTGGCTCTGCTGTTCTCTACTGAGAGTATCCACTGAGTCTTTCTTGTTGCATGAAACAGTCAACATGCGAGAGGGCCCACCAACAATAGTAAATCCCCAGTGTCCTCAGCTCTATTCTGATCAGATAAGATTGCGATTTTTTGAAAATGAATTTATGCATGTCAAGGTTGAGTAGGTTTTACCACAGCCCAGATCAGCTCTGCAAAGACCTCTAATTCATCATCCTTAGAGGATGATTGCTAATGACTTTGGTGAACCCCTGACCTTCTGTCTAGTGCCACCGTCAGGACGAGATTTATCCTTGACCAAGACCTAGACTTTGGTGAAGGATAAATCTTTCATGAAACAGTATCTTGAAAACTAATGTGCAGAATTCTATCACATTTAAAGTTGACAGAGTCAGCCAAATCATCAAGGCTCAAACCTAAGTGGACTGGGCATGTCATCCGCAATCACCAGATTGAAACCCACAAGCACCTGTTCTTTGGGGTAATGGCACAAGGTGGCCTCAAATGAAGAAGGGGTTGGAGACCTTCTACCACCTCGAGGAGGTTGTTGCTGACAAGTCATGATGAAGCAGGTGATTGTGGCAAACACTTTCCAGTGACTGCTGATACAAATTGATATAAATTGTATCCCATGCCCATGTGTACCAGAGCCACATGCAAGTCCACAGATGATCACAGAAAGGCTAGTCTTTCTCAGCCCCAGACAAACTTTGGGGCGTAATGAATAAGACAGCCTTTAGAGGCCACTAGCAAGGCTTCAGAGTCTCGGACTTGATGGCTGGGTTAGAAACAGATTTTCTTCCATCAAGGACAATAAGCAATCTATCCATCTGCCTGATGAAAACACAATACATTTTTGACAATACTGTTTGCCTTGTAGAATCATCAACTTAGAGGTTTACTGTATGTACCTAACTATAAATCTACACCACTGATTGAGTTAAATTATCAAACCCTTACGTTTCTCTGCTCTGTCTTCTTCTGCCTCTCTTCTCTTTTGCAGTCTCCTCCTGTGTCCTCTTGTTTCTGAAAGCATGTCACTCACCAGGTCACTAATGCTTTTCAAGGATCCTTCATATCAAGAGACTATTAAAAAGCCCTTGACTCTTCACCCTTGCATTACCTGTTGCAATGCCCTCATTTAGTTATAGCAGCATATTCCTCTCTTACAAATCAATATGGGAGGGGGACTGCAGAAGTAATAATCATCATATATCATCGGGATAAGGATGTTGAAAATGTAATAAAAATGTGCAAGAAAGATTATCTTAAATTTATCATCTAACAAACAGACAAAATAATTTATTTTCCATTTTGGCTCCCATGTCCAATGTGTTGCATTGACCCCGTCTACTGTGTCCCCGTTCCGCACTGCTTGGTAACTCCAGCCTTATTAATTAGAACATTAGCAAATGAGAGGGAAAATAATGGAAGGCTGCGTTTGCCGGGCACGGTGACCAAGTGAGGCTGATGGAAAGCATGACGATCAGTGTCTGAAAGCACAGGCAGCATTAACCTTTGTATTTGTTCAGAGGAAGGGCCTGTCAGACGAAGGAGAATTTAGAATGATGATATATGCCCACAGATCAGTGAGTATTAGTGGTCACACTTAATGAGATAACATCAGAAAACACTTTCCCTCCAGATATGTAGCAATTGCTAAAACTTCATTCATTTACTTGTATTTTTCTCGACTAAGATTAAGAGTATAATTAACCACTGTATAAAAAGCTATTTTGCCCTATTCACATGCCGAGAACTGACTGAATAATTTATAAATGTTACAATTCTAGACTGCATGAATATGTAAGTAGTTTTCATAGCTGCTTTAGAAACTTGATTACTATCAACAGAAATCAAAATAAACTATTTAAACTTCATGACTGTCAGTTCTGCCCTTTACATTCTGTCATGTGTGACAGTGCACTAGTGTAACACATTATATCCAAACAACATAACATTTTCAATAAACAGCAACTAAACAGTTATTTCTTTGAGAGAAAGGCTATTTATAGAGAATGAGAATACATTTCGACAGATTATTTAAATTGATTTCTGTCTGTCAAATGTTGATCTCAAGAGTTCACAGAGCTAAGCTAACCTTTTTACATAATAGGAGTCATTCCTAATGTAGAACTCATCCCATATTCCAAATGTCACGGGGCCTGACTATTTGAGGATGAAGTCTTGTGCAATTCTGTTGTATGTGGCATTTACTTCCATTACCTACATAGGCTACTGATGTGCCATACAGAGAATCTCAAACTGTGTTTTCTTCTACTGGCTTAAAGAAGAACTCCAGCCATTGTCAACCTGGATCTTATCTTCCTATAATACCACTTGGTCACTTCTGACCAAAATGTCGTCATGTCCATCACTATATTGATTCTCTAGTAATTTTGCAATACTTCAAATCAACCACATAAGCGCTCAAAGCTAGTCTTCATCACATACAGTATGTGTATGCTACATTCATAGCTTACTCGTGATATTATCGCTTTCTCTATGCATTCAATTGGTGCATGTGCACAGGCTGCAGCATCAGGCAACAATTGTTACACAAAGCTATCATAAAACTCTTACAACAAGTAATGGCCAATTAGCATCTTTTTAGTCATAGCCAGTTAGTTAGAGTAATGGGCAGTCAGCTAACATACATTAGTATTGAAGCCTTTCAACATGCCACTCACTGTAAAGGCCTATATACAATTGAAAATGTTTTTACAGCATGTCCAATGAGATCATGACTTGTGCAACCTTCTTCTGTGCACATTAACATGTATTAATTACACAACAAAACGAGCATTAGATTATTTCTGTTGTTTCCGTGAAATAAATGATTGATACAACTAATCCTGCCATGGCAAAATATTTGAAGAACACATCACTTTTAAACATTTATTTTTGGAAAATCAAAGGATGCATTCAGATCGAGATTTATGGCTCAGAATTTTCTTTGTCAGGAGGCTGGGGCACATGCCTGAATGTCAGGAGTGTTTCAATGCAATTGTAATAGCTCAACATGCTTATATTCTGTAGCCATAAAGTTTATTTAGGGGGGCTGCAATTCTAGACAAAAGGTTTTGGTGGAATCAGACAGTAAGAGACAAATGGAAGGAAAGTAGGGTCCAAAATGAAAAGTTGGAACATTTTCTTCCTCACTTTGAGGGTATGGGGCTGGTGGTTGGGGATTTCCAGTGACTCTGCTGTTTCAGATGGGATAAAATTCATGGAGTTGCTCAGATAATAATTACAATCATTCAACCTCCCCCAGTAATAGTAAAGTCATCCAGAGATGGAGTGTTACGACATAATTTAAATGATTCCATTCAATACTTCTATGACCCTTGAAGATAAGTATCTCAGAAGATGGAGGACACACCACTTGAAAGCCCTCATGGAGATAGACGTTTTTTATTGCTTTTATTTATCAAGTTAGATATATACACATACAACAGTTAGGGAGTAATTGAAAATATATTAATATATGAAATGGGTGTTGGCTTGTTGACTGTAACAATACCATAATAAAGGGACGTAGGGATTCTTTTTATAATGGTAATTAAAGCTTCCTTGCAGCTTGGAGGTGGTCCGACCAGTGCTGTCTAAGTTAAAAAGTGAACAAAGGATCGAGTGTTGGTTAAAATTTGACTAAACAGGGACAGTTATGGGATCAGAAAGGTTCACCTATCTCCACTTAATAGCTATCTTGGGAAAGCTTTAATATCCCGTACCAAGTCAATGAGAAAAGGAGCAACCCTAGAACAACGTGGGGCTAATTTCACTGCCAGAAGAAGTGATGAGTTCCCTCAACGAACAGTCAGGGACCCTATTACCTTAACGCCCCTCAGTAATGAAGCATGAAACTCATTCAGCACATACACACACAAACACCTACCTGACACAGAGCAGTAATTACTGTCCCCTGCCCCTGTGTTCCCCTGCTATTTGAATGTGTTAGCAGTCACCACAAGTATTCAGCAGATGCAGATGAGAGGCCTGGCATATTCCTGAGGTCACAGCCCTGGCATTACATTTTAATGGACATACTTAAGCTTCAGATAGACAATGAAAACATTTTTTTTATTCCCTCTATCCCTTCCTGCATCATTTTTTCTGATTTCTTTCTCTCCATCTCTGCCTTTGATCTCATCCTGCAGACATGAAGCAGCTGAGACAGCGTGATCTCTACTGAGGCCAATTAGCACCCACCCCCCCCCCCCCCCCCCCCCCCCCCCCCCCCCACCCCCCCCCCCCCACCCCCAACCCAAAAACAAAAAGAGGAAAAAGGGAGGGGAAAGAAAAAAAAAAAAAAAAAAAA